>CM064547.1:14191312-14286224 GCA_032716605.1 Paralithodes platypus | reverse complement strand
TCTGCTGTCTCCTCCCATAATCTCCAGCTTTGTCTTGCTTTGCAAGAGAGACTGGAGAGTGTGGAAGCAGGAGATTCAGTGTCTCAAAGATGAAAATTTGGCCTTGAGACTAGCTATGGCGGAGAAGAAGTGTGAGGCTACCGGAAGTATTCCCAGGGATCGTGAAGCCCCTTGGAAAGTGGTGTCAACTAGTGCAACGGCCTGCAAGCTGAAAAGGCAGCCAGTCAAGACCCACAACAACTTCAGCACCTTGGCTGATGAGAGTGATGGCGATGAAGTGGCGATCATCGAGGCAGTGAGAGGGGAGGGGGGGAAGGCTGCTGCTGTTGCTGCAACAACTGCTGCTACACGCCGACAAAAGGAAAAAGCTAAGTCTGTTTTCATTGTCGGTGATTCATTGGTTAGATACCTTGGCAGGGCAACAAACACTCAGGTTGGTAAAGTTGTCTGCGTGCCTGGTGCCGGAGTCGGGAGGGTGGCTGAGAAGATAGATGCTGGCATGGAAGTGAGTGGGGAGGACCCCATCATCTTCCTCAACGCAGGGAGCAACGACATATGGAGATGCAGGACTGAGGAGTTGCTCTCCAAGTATCAGGAAATGTTGGAGAGGATCAAGGGAAAAGGTGGAGTTCCTGTGGTAAACAGTATCCTGCCTAGAAGAGGGGTAAGGAAGGAATGGTCCTCCAGGGCTATTGGTGTAAATAGCCGGCTGGAGAAGTATTGTAAGGCAAATACTATTCCATTCCTGGATAACTGGTCCCTCTTTTATGGTAAGGATGAACTGTATGCCCAGGATGGAGTCTCTCGACTAGGAGTTTCGACCTTGGCCAGCTCACTCGACAAGATTGTTGCGGGGTTTCGTTAAAAAAACCTGGGTGTGTAAGTAAAATACTGTCTCCATATGGAGCAGGTACTTCATGTGACAAACCAGTGAGTAAAATAGAGATAATCAGTCAAGATAGTGCGGATATAGTGATGTGTAATAGTAGTATCGATAACACTACACATGTAACTGATAGTAAAGATGAGAATACTGATAGAGTAGAATTTCCGTCTAGAGCTAGTAGTTCAACAGGAAATAATAAGTTAGCTAAACACAATAGAAAATTAGGTGCAAATAAAAGTAATAGGTTGAGGGTATATATACAAATTGTAGGAGTTTATGTAACAAAATGAACGAACTTAGAGCACTCGTTAGCACAGAAAATATAGACATAATAGCGCTAACTGAAACGTGGATTAATACAGAATCTAGGCATTTTTTAGCAGAATTTGATATTCCAGGATATAGTTTGTTTAAATATGACCGAACAAGTAGGAGGGGCGGGGGTATAGCAGTGTTTGTCAGGAGTACATTAAAAAGCTGTATTAAATCAGTAGTTAGACTATATAATGATAATGGAAGTGTTTGGGTAGAGGTTAACGAAGGTAGTGAGACCATAGTTATTGGAGTATATATAGACCGCCTAATATGAGTAGAAATGGCAAAAAATCGTTATGGGAGGAACATTAAAATAGCATCAAGGTTTAGCAATGTGTGCAGTATGGGGGATTTTAATTTTCCGAACATTGATTGGCAGCACCAAACAGGCGACTCCGATTCAGTAGAGTTTATAGAGGTAGTACAAGATAGTTTTGTATTTCAATTCATAGATACGCCGACTAGAGGTATTAATATTCTTGATTTAGTTTTCAGTAACAATGAACATATGATAAATAATGTAGAGATTGGTGACCACCTAGGAAATAGCGATCATAAATCTATTTATTTTAATATACAATGCAAAGGGAATGCTAAAGAGAATACGACACTTATCCCAGATTTCAGAAAAGCCGATCATGATGGGCTAAAAGAGACTTAAGGGTGGACCCTATTGTTAAGCGATTAAGTCAGGATATGCCAGAGTTAAACTTGCCACCTACATATAACCAGTTTATTGCTTCACTCCACAATGCTCAAAATAAATATATCCCTAAAAGAAGATTTAGATCGAGGCAGAATCAAACAAAATGGATGACTAATAAGCTAATAGATCTTATAGGAAAAAAGAAAGGAATATACCGAAAAATAAAGAAAAGTGTCAATCATTTCCGTATATACTATCAGACTCTATCAAGACAGGTCAAAAGGAAAATCAGGAAAGCAAAAAGAAATTATGAAATAAGGATAGCCAGCGACTCAAAAAATAACCCTAAAGCTTTTTACCAACTATATAAATCTAAAGTTAGAGATGTAATAGGCCCCCTAAAAACTTCAATAGGAGAAATAACAGAAAATGATTTAGAAATGTGCAGTACATTAAAATAGTCAGTTTCTTTCCGTTTTCACTAATGAAAATTTGGCACAGATTCCAGAAGTCAATATGGTATATAGTGATAGTATAGAAAATATGTTAAGTACAGTTAGTATAAGTAGAAATGATGTGCTTAAGGAAATTGACAGACTGAAACCTCAAAAATCGCCTGGTCCTGACGAGGTATATGCTAGAGTATTAAAAGAATGCAGAGATGAGTTAAGTAGTCCATTAGCATTTATATTTAACAAGTCATTAGAAACAGGTTTAGTTCCAGAAGCTTGGAAGCTTGCAAATGTAGTTCCGATCTTCAAAAAAGGTGATAAATCGATAGCATCCAATTACCGTCCCAGTAGTCTCACATCAATCATAGGAAAGTTGCTAGAGTCTATTATTGCTAGGAAAATTAGAAGCCACTTAGTAAAATTTAACTTAATAAATTCTTCTCAGCATGGATTCACTCAGGGGGACGTTCGTTGCCTTACTAATTTGCTTAGCTTTTTCTCAGAGGTATATGAAGCAGTAGATAGTGACAAGGTCATATGATATTATATATTTAGATTTCAGTAAAGCTTTCGACAGAGTCCCTCATGAGAGATTGATGAGAAAGGTTGAGGCACATGGAATAGGAGGGTCGTTGTTGGGATGGATTAGGTCATGGCTAATTGGTAGGAAACAGAGGAGTCAGCATAAATGGTACCAAGTCAGAGTGGGGAAGCAGTCAAAAAAGTGGTGTCCCCCAGGGATCGGTATTAGGTCCCCTGTTGTTTCTTATATACATAAATGACCTAGATTTAGGTATAACTAGAGGATAAGTAAATTCGCAGGGACGATACTAAAAATGGGGAGATCAATTGATTCAGATAGCGATATAGAGTGCCTCCAAAGGGATCTAGATACCTTACATGAATGGTCAGTAAAATTGGCAGATTGGAAGTTTAACATTGACAAATGCAAGGTATTAAAGATAGGGAAGATGCAAACAAATGGTAAATATAAACTAGCTAATTTAGAATTAGAAAATTCAGGACTGCGAGAACGATCTAGGTGTGTTTGTTAGCAATGATTGAAGACTAGAAAACAGTGTATAAGCGTGCGTAATAAGGCAAACAGGATTCTCGGGTTCATCTCTAGGAGTGTGAGTACCAGAACTGCTGATGTTATCTTAAAACTTTACTTGTCATTAGTGAGACCCCATATGGATTATGCTGTCCAATTTTGGTGTCCTTATTACAGAATGGACATAGATTCATTGGACAGAATTCAGGCGTTAGAATGACAAAAATGATCCATAATATTAGAAATTTTCCGTATGAAGAAAGGTTGAAGAAAAATTTAGGTTTACATTCGTTAGAGAGATGCAGAGTTAGAGGGGATATGATAGAGGTGTTCAAGTGGGTTAGTGGGATTAACAAAGGGGACATGACAAATGTACTAAAGCTCAGTGATAGCGAAAGAACTCGTACCAATGGTTTCAAAATTAGATAAATTTCGTTTCAGAAAAGATATAGGCAAATATTGGTTTGGTAACAGAGTTGTAGATGGGTGGAATAGGCTACCAAGTGATATAGTGGGATCAAGAACGATAGGGAGCTTTAAGAAAAAATTGGATAAGCATATGGACGAGAAGGGTTGGGTGTGAAGGGGGATCAGCCGGGTTGGGCCAATCAGCGCTCTGCAGACCCCCGTAATCCTGCGTTAATCTCTAACCGGTTTGGTAAGATGATCCTCAGGGTATTAGAGTGTTGAGCCTATAATTGGGCTTTGTAATTAGGATTGTGTGGGACAGGGATCTGCCTTGCTTGGGCCAATCGGCTTTCTGCAGACTCCCATTTTCTTATGTTCTTATGTTCTTAAATTAAAAGAACCACAACCTACTTAACAGAGTCACTCCTGCCAATCCCACGAAAATCAGAGGTTAAAGATCTTGGGGTAATAATGTCAGAAAACATGTCTTTCAAAGAACATAATCAGGCCAAGTCAGTAGCGGCGAGGAAACTTGTAGGTTGGATACTGCGCACTTTCAAGACACGAGAAGAACGGCCAATGATAACCCTTTTCAAATCGTTGGTGATCCCACGACTGGAGTAGCCTATTGCAGTGTGCTAACATCTCCACACAAAGCCGGGGAAATATATGAAATAGAGTGTGTTCAAAGAAGTTTCACGTCCCACATCAGCTCGGTAAAACATCTTCATTACTGGGATAGGCTGAAGGCTCTTAACTTATATTCACTGGAGCGAAGAAGAGAGAGATACTTGATGGAACGTTATCGAGGGTCTAGTGCCAAACCTTCACCACAATATCATGGAACTGGAGTGACAGAGGGGGTAGGTATTGTAACATCCCACCCCAAAAGTGTAGGGGAGCTCTGGGCACACTGAGGGACTCCTGGTTGACAAACAGGGGACCGAGCCTCTTCAACAAAATGCCAGAGAACGTGAGAAACATGATGGACGTGCCAACGGAAGTATTAAAAAAAAACTTGGACAAACATCTCAAGTCGGTGCTTGATCAGCCATACTTCGCGGGGGGGGGGGGGGGGGGAGGGGGGGAGAGCTGCCCTCTCGAATAGTCTGCTGCATCAAACACTGGCAGCAAACATACTCGGGGGGAACAACTCTCGCCAAGGCCGCTGAGGAGGCCGAAACAACTCAAGGTAACTCAAGGTAAGATATATCATTGTTTTGGCCCTCTTATCACTTCCAAAGACATAATTTGATCTATAAACCATAATTTAATCTTTGTATAGACACTAAAAAAAAGACTACAATAATGGATTGGGCCTTTGTTTGACATCCTGAGAGGAGCTCCTGCCTGCATGATTCGAATACTGCATGCCCTAGCTAATATATTGGTCACCAAATAAATATACATATACCGGTATACATTAATTATTATGCTATAGGGGTGCAATGCCTGGTGAGTTATCTGCTCAACAGGTGGCGTTGTGTGTCTAAGTGTGAGAGTCTGAGTGTGGGGTGTGAGACAGTGAAGCACGGGAACGAGGTGGCTTCAGAGATGGGGTCGTTTCGGGCCATGAGTGAGCACCGTGCCTCATGTGAAGGCAAGATGGCAGGTGCTCGTTGTACTCTACGTGCTTCACATGTCTCACTCCCTAGAATGGAACAAGACCTCACGGGCTTCACTGTTCATTGTAAAGCGGTGAATGTTAAGGCTCTCAGCCTATGCCCGAGAGGAAGTAAGTTGGAATATAGAAAATAAAAGAAAAAAAAAAAGAAAAAATAAAAAAAAAATTGTGTGAAGACTAACTCCGGCTACCCCTCCAATTACACATTACTATTAATTAACCATTACCACCATTAGCCTTGTACGGTACCTTAAGGGAGCCCACCTCGCTTTTGTTCTCTTTCTCTCCCTCTCTCTTTGGCTTTTATCCATTCGGCCCCATTCAGCCTACTGTTTTAAGACGTTTACCCCCGTCCAGGTGTCAATATTTTCCTGGCGAGCGGTAGCGAGCCAGCATATATATTTGTTTTGTTTTGACAGCAAGCTAAATTTGTACATTTTTCGATAGAAAAATTTCTCCGGCAAAGCCGGATTTTCCATACAATGCTGCCTCGCTATCGCTCGCCAGGAAGAAATCGACACCTGGATGGGGATAAACGTCTTAAAACAGTTGGCTGAATGGTCCCGAATGGATACAAGCCAGGAAAAGAGAGAAAAGGAGAGAAAGATAAACCAAAAATCAGGTGACCCCCCTTAACATTAAACATATTTCCTGCATGCTCAGACATCCCGGCGCTCTAGTCATACAACCTGCAATGTTGCCGTCATTCTCTCTCTCTCTTATCCTCAACCCCACTTGACATCCTTAGTGGCGGAGGCACACGTAACCTTCCTACGCCTTTTTTACGATCGGCAAGTTTAGTCTGGCAACATTGCAGGGCTCTTGTGCATCTGTCTTGCCAACTCGGATAATGACAGAGGATCTTAAGTAATAAAGTTAATCTAAATATTTACTTCAGGAGTTACCGTACCAAACTAGAATTGCCGGAAAGAAGGCGCCCGTGTGACTGTGGTTGAAGAGGGGCCGCCTGCAGAGCTTATTTTAGAGCCAGAAGTAGGAGAGGGTGATAAGACGGGTGCACGGGATAGGAGGGGGGGGGGCAGAGGAGGAGGGATAAGAGGGATGCACGAGATAGGAGGAGGGGAGAGGGGGCAGAGGAGGGATAAGAGGGGTGCACGGGATAGGGGGAGGGGGGGGGGCAGAGGAGGAGGGATAAGAGGGATGCACGAGATAGGAGGAGGGGAGAGGAGGCAGAGGAGGGATAAGAGGGGTGCACGGGATAGGAGGAGGGGGGGGGCAGAGGGAGGGATAAGACGGGTGCACGGGAATAGGAGGAGGGGGGGGGGCAGAGGAGGGATAAGGACGGGTGCACGGGATAGGAGGGGAGGGGGGGGGGGGGGCAGAGGAGGGATAAGACGGCGGGTTGTGCACGGGATAGGAGGAGGGGGGGGGGCCAGCAGGAGGAGGATAAGACGGGTGCACGGGATTAGGAGGAGGGGGGGGGGGCCAGAGGAGGGATAAGAAGGGTGCACGGGATAGGAGGAGGGGGGGGGGGGCCCCAGAGGAGGGATAAGAGGGGTGCTGCACGGGATAGGAGGAGGGGGGGGGGGCAAAAGAAGGGGATAAGACGGGTGCACGGGATAGGAAGGGGGGAGGGGAGGGGGGGAGGGGTGGAGAAGGGGTGTGAAGGAGGCAGAGGAGGAGGGATAAGAGAGGTAAATAGGATAGGAAGGGGGGGGGGGAGGGGTGAAGGGGGGCAGAGGAGGAGGGATAAGAGGGGGGGTCCACAGGATAGGAAGGGGGGAGGAAAAGGGGGGGATGAGGAGGAGTAGGCATAAGAGGGGTGCACAGGATAGGAAGTGGGGGGGAGAAGAAGGGGTGAAGGAGGCAGAGGAGGAGGGAAAAGAGGGGTGCACAGGATAGGAAGTGAAGGGGGAAGGTACGGGGGTGGAGGGGGGTTGGGGTGAAAGGATAGGAAGGGGGGAAGGTACGGGGGTGGAGGGGGGTGGGGTTGAAATGATAAGAAGGGTCCTCTTATAGGATAGGAAGGAGGGGAGGGGGTGAAGGGGGAGGGGAGGGGGTGAAGGGGGAGGGCGGGGGAGGGGGAGTACTAGGGTGGAGGAGGGGTGAGGGTGAAAGGGGAAGGTACAGGGAAGGAAGGGGGAAAGGTGGGGGGGGGGGAGGGGGTGATAAGAGGGGTGCACAGGATAGGAAGGGGGGAGGAGGAGGGAGGAAGTTACGGGTGTTTTCTGGTTGAACGGGGTAAATAACTTCATACAGTATGGATAGATACGGTACGGTACATAGATAGACAGATAGATAGATATAAATAGATAGATAAATAGAGATATAGATAGAATAATAGATAGAGACAGACAGACAGATAGACAAACAGACAGATAGATCGTCCGTCTAGATAAGTAAATAGGTAGATAGACAGACAGACAGATACACAAATATACAGGTAGATAGATAGATAAAGCAAGATAGAGAGATTGATAGATAGATAAAGAAAGTGACGAATAGATGGCTAGATAGATTGTTAGAATTCGGCCACACACCTTTCCATCACAGTGAACTACGGTACATAAAAGACTACCGGTATGTTGAATAAAACAAGCGGGCAGGAAGGTGTAGTGGCTAGTTCCTGTTGTGCCGGTAAGTGAGGGGAGGCAGTGACCGCAGTACGTACACACACACATACACACATACATTCATACACACATAAATACATACATACATAGGCTACACACACACATACATTCATACATACATACAAAGACAAATACATATACAAATACATACAAAAACACCTATATAAACACACACATATAACACACACATATATACAAACACATACCGTACCGTACATATAACACACACACATACACACACACATACCGTACCGTACATATAACACACACACATACACACACACACACATACCGTACCGTACATATAACACACACACATACACACACATACCGTACCGTACATATAACACACACACACACATATATACAAACACATACCTTACCGTACATATAACACACACACATACACACACACACACATACCGTACCGTACATATAACACACACACACACATATATACAAACACATACCGTACCGTACATATAACACACACATACACACACACACATACCGTACCGTACATATAACACACACACATATATACAAACACATACCGTACCGTACATATAACACACACACATACACACATACAGACACACACCGATGTTCTTTATATTTACGGAGTGTTTACCGTGTATATAGATATGGTCTACCGCAGTATATTGAATGTTATCTGCCTAGAATGTAAAATAGTAATACACACACACACACACACACACACACACACACACACACACACACACACACACACACACACACACACACACACACACACATACACACACACATACATACACATACAGACACACACCGATGTTCTTTATATTTACGGAGTCTTTACCGTGTATATAGATATGGCCTACCGCAGTACAGTATATTGAATGTTATCTGCCTAGAATGTAAAATAGTAATTAGGTTTGGTCAACAAAATCCCGTGGCTCCCCTTAATATAAGGGGAGTCACGGGATTTTGTTGTCTCTCCTGTTGTCTCTCGTTCTGGCTTGTATCTATTCGGCCCCATTCAGCCTACTGACGTTTACTCCCATCCAAGTGTCGATTTTTTCCTGGCGAGCGGTAGCGAGCCAGCATGTTTTGTTTAAAGTTTTTGACAGCAGGCTAAATTTGTAAATTTTTCGATAGAAATATGTCTCCGGCGAAGCCAGATTTCTCCATACAATGCTGGTTCGCTATCGCTCAGCAGAATAAAATTAGTTTCCTCGCTAGACCTCCATCAAGCTTAGAAAAACACCCCCTAGACACCCTTTCAAGATAAATTTGTACATTTTTCGATCTATAAATGTCCCGGCCGAAGGCCGGTTCCTCCTAAAATTAGAAGCTCGCTATCGCTCGCCAGGAAAAAATCGACACCTAAAGGGCACGAAAGGTCTAAATATTGACAACAAAATAAGGCGAAAGGTCTCAAAATCGCCAAACTAAAGGTACGAACATCTTAAAACCTCAAAACTAATACCCGGTATGCTAAACATAAGGGAGACGGGGGTCCATAAAAAGCGAGTACCGTACTACCCCCTTAAGATGAACTACCCGCAATTACTTTATTATGTTACCGTACATATCCGAATACAAGGAACACATCAAAGTAAAACATATCAGATCCATACTGTGTGTGTGTGTGTGTGTGTGTGTATCTGTGTGTGTGTGTGTATATGTGTGCGTGTGTGTGTGTGTTTATCTGTGTGTGTGTGTACACGTGTGTGTGTGTGTGTATCTGTGTGTGTGTGTGTGTGTATCTGTGTGTGTGTGTGTGTGTATCTGTGTGTGTGTGTGTATATGTGTGCGTGTGTGTGTGTGTGCATGTGTGTGTGTGTACACGTATATGTGTGTGTGTGTGTGTGTGTGTGTGTATGTGTGTGTGTGTGTATCTGTATCTGTGTGTGTGTGTGTGTGTGTATCTGTCTGTGTGTGTGTGTGTAGGTGTATGTGTGTATCTGTGTGTGTGCGTGTGCGTGTAGATAATTAGATGTGACTGGCTGGGATAACAAGAGTGGGTGGAGAGAAAGTAAATTTTAAAGTGCTTTTAATTATGTCACTTCTATAAATGTATGCAGCCTATGTAATGTATGTATGTATGTATGTATATATGTATGAATGTATGTGTATGTGTGTATGTGTATGTGTGTATGTATGTATGTATGTATGTATGTGTATGTGTGTATGTATGTATGTATTTATGTGTACATGAAACCTATATAAGCATGTGTGTATAGTAGTGTATGTATACATGTATGAAGCCTATGTCATTATGTATGTATACAGGTATATGTGACTGTATGTATGTAGGTAGGTAGGTACGGTATTGTAAGTATGCATCTATGTATGAAGCCTATGTATGTGTATGTGTATAGCTGTACCATGTAGGTGTGTGCGTGTGTAAATGAGTAATGTGTTTGACAAGAGAGTAACCCCGTATAATAGCGAGTGGAATTATACACGTCAACTCTTCATCAACAGAAACACGGCATCCATTGGGGAAACCTTGTAACTCCTGTAGGCTTAAGGGCAGATTTCCACTTGAGGGATTGTTTTCTGGATCCCTTTCTCCCTCATGTTTAGCCCCATTGTTTTTGAGATATTAAGACTGTCGCCCCATTGACGATCTTAAGAACTTTCGCCCCATTTCTGTCAATTTTAAGACCTTTCGTGCCAATTAGGTGTCTTATTTTTTCCTGGCGAGCGATAGCGAGCCTGTAATGTAAGAGGAACCGGCCCTCGGCCAGGAAATTTTTCTACCGAAAAATTTACAAATTTATCTTGAAAGGGGGTCTAGGGGGTGTAATCGTAAGCTTGATGGAAATATAGGGAACAAACTAAAAACCTCCCCTTACCCCCTTCTGTACCGGCGACGTATCTTTAACTATATTTTAGCTATATTTATACGATTTGGTGCCGTTTATGGAGGATCTGTGGTAGTAAAAAGGGTTAGGAGAGATAGTTTGAAGCCTGTTAGGTGCTGGAGGCCCTTGTTAAACTGCATACAATCGTCTAATAGTAGCCAGGATAAAGTTAAAAGACGTAGCCGGTACAGAAAGGGTTAAGAGGGGTATGATTTATATATTTATTTACGTACGGTATTATGTTGTTTAGTTTCCTCCCTATACCTCCATCAAGCTTAATCAAAATACCCCAAAGACCAGGTAAATACCCCAAAGACCCCCCCTTCCAGGTAAATACCCCAAAGACCCCCCCTTCCAGGTAAATACCCCAAAGACCCAAATACCCCAAAGACCCCCCCTTCCAGGTAAATACCCCAAAGACCCCCCCTTCGAGGTAAATTTGTACCGAAAATTCCTGAAATAGCCAAACTAAATAGCCAAACAAATGGGGCGAACGTCATAAAATTTCAAAACTAATGGGGCTAAAATGAAGGAGATAAGGTCAAGTAAAAACTTATATATTATTTATATACCGGTATATATATACTGTATATATATATATATATATATATATATATATATATATATATATATATATAATTATATACCGGTATAATATATATATATATATATATATATATATATATATATATATATATATATATACTGTATATACATTAAACACATAGATTCTGAGTGCATATGCTATAGCATTTATAATATTTACATTATATAATTTCGTGTATATTAATGGCATATGTACAATTGGCCACATAAATTCTGTTTCTCTCTGTGATTTAATACATGGAAATATTTTGCACATGATTGAAGTACGAGTGTAGGTTCTTATGCAGTGGTTAACTTATATGATTAGCCAATTGATAATTTAAGGGGGTCACCTGCCTTTTTCCTTTCCTTTTCTCTCTTTCTCTGGCTTGTATCCATTAGGCTCCATTCAGCTTACTGTTTTATGACGTTTATCCCCATCCAGGTGTCAATTTTTTTCTGGCGAGCGATAGCGAGCCAGCATTGTATGGGGAAATCCGGCTTCGCCGGAAACATTTTTCTATCGAAAAATGTACAAATTTAGCCTGCTGTCAAAAATATATAAAACAAACATTTTGGCTCACTACCGCTCGCTAGGAAAAAATCGACACCTGGATGGGGATAAACGTCTTAAAACAGTAGGCTGAATGGGGCCGAATTGATACAAGCCAGAGAAAGAGAGAAAAGGAGAGGACAAATTGCAGGTCACCCCCCTTAGAGAAAACGCACTGGCAATTCATTTTATTTTACTTCATACATAAAATCAAGACGAGGAACAGAACTTACGTGGGCAACTGTACATCTGTCTACATTATATGGTAAACTTCATATATATAAATTAAGACGAGGAACAGAACTTACGTGGGCAACTGTACATGTGTCTACATTATATGGTAAACTTCATATATAAATAAATCTCTATATGTGTACCGCACCATTTGTTAAGGGGGTCACCGGCTTTTTTTTTTTATCTTTCTCTCCTTTTCTCTCTTTTCCTGGCTTGTATCCATTCGGCCCCATTCAGCCAACTGTTTTAAGACGTTTATCCCCATCCAGGTGTCGATTTCTTCCTGGCGAGCGATAGCGAGCCAGCATTGTATGGAGAAATACTTCGCCGGAGACATTTTTCTATCGAAAAATGTACAAACTTAGTTTGCTGTTCAAACAAAAATATATATATGCTGGCTCGCTACCGCTCGCCAGGAAAATATTGACACCTGGATGGTGGTAAACGTCTTAAAACAGTCGGCTGAATGGGACCGAATGGATACAAGCCAAAGAGAGAGGGAGAGAAAGAGAAAAAAAAACAAGGTGGGCTCCCTTAAGTGTATGCAAGTGTATGTAGCTGATAGTAAGAGGCTTTGAGTGCACAAGGAGGTAAGTAAATATGTGAGTGGGGTAAACAGAAGTCTTACATATACAGTATATATTTATTTGAGTAAAGATACGTTTGTGGTATGTAGAGGTCTTGAGTGGACGTGTATTAAGGGGGGTGACCTGCTTTTTGTTATTTCTGTCCTTTTCTCTCTTTCTCTGGCTTGTATCCATTCGGCCCCATTCAGCCAACTATTTTAAGACGTTTATCCCCATCTAGGTGTCGATTTCTTCCTGGCGAGCGATAGCGAGCCAGCATTATATGAAGAAATCCGGCTTCGCCGGAGACATTTTTCTATCGAAAAATGTACAAATTTAGCCTGCTGTCAAACAAAAATAAAAAATATGCTGGCTCGCTACCACTCACCAGTAAAAAATGTACACCTGGATGGGGATAAACGTCTTAAAACAGTAGGCTGAATGGGGCCAAATGGATACAAGCCAGAGAAAGATAGAAAAGGACAGAACAAAACAGGTCACCCCCCTTAAAGGTAAGATATGTTTATCCCTTTGAGTACCAGCGACGTGCGTTACACTGTGTTTTAGCTACATTTAAACGATTTTATAAAGCTTAGAAAAGATATATGGAAGCTAAAAGGATAAATTGAGATAGTCTGTAGTCTTTTAACAGATAAACGTCCTTGCTAAGCTGAATATAATCGTCTAATAGTCTCTAGCATGTATTGAAAAGCACGTCACCGGTACTGTACGGGTTAAGGGCAGATTTCCACTTGAGGGACTTTTTTCTTGACCCCTTTCTCCCTCATGTCTAACCCCATTGCTTTTGAAATTTTAAGACGTTTGCCCCATTAGTTTGGTGATTTTAAGAATTTTCGTCCCATTCTGTTAATTTTAAGACATTTCGTGCCATTTAGGTGTTGATTTTTTCCTGGCGAGCGATAGCGAGCCTGTAATTTAAGAGTAATCGGCCTTCGGCCGGGACATTTTTCTACCGAAAAATTTACAAATTTATCTTGAGAGGGGGTCAAGGGGGTGAAATTTTAAGATTACTGGAGTAGTAGGAAAAAACTAGAAACCTCCCCTTAAGGTACCGGTACCGTATGTAGAGGCTTCAGCTGTATATAATATCAAAGTAAATACTGCACGGTACCGGTACCGTATGTAGAGGCTTCAGCTGTATATAATATCAAAGTAAATACTGCACGGTACCGGTACCGTATGTAGAGGCTTCAGCTGTATATAATATCAAAGTAAATACTGCACGGTACCGGTACCGTATGTAGAGGCTTCAGCTGTATATAATATCAAAGTAAATACTGCACGGTACCGGTACCGTATGTAGAGGCTTCAGCTGTATATAATATCAAAGTAAATACTGCACGGTACCGGTACCGTATGTAGAGGCTTCAGCTGTATATAATATCAAAGTAAATACTGCACGGTACCGGTACCGTATGTAGAGGCTTCAGCTGTATATAATATCTAAGTAAATACTGCACGGTACCGGTACCGTATGTAGAGGCTTCAGCTGTATATAATATCTAAGTAAATACTGCACGGTACCGGTACTGTACATGTCTGTAGTATGTATAGGTCTCAAGCGAGTGTATGTGGATATAAGTATGGATATATATGTGTTTGTGGTATGTAGGGATAAGTGTATGTCTGTGGTAGTCAAAGGTATGTGTATATAAGTAAATATATGTGTTTGTGGTATGTAGAGATAAATGTATGTTAGTGGTATGTAGGGATAAATGTACAGTATATGTGTGTGTGGTATGTAGAGATAAATGTATGTGTTTGTGGTATGTAGGGATAAGTGTATGTATGTGTTTGTGGTATGTAGGCATAAGTGTATGTATGTGTTTGTGGTATGTAGGGATAGTGTATGTATGTGTTGTGGTATGTAGGGATAAGTGTATGTATGTGTTTGTGGTATGTAGGGATAAGTGTATGTATGTGTTTGTGGTATGTAGGGATAAGTGTATGTATGTGTTTGTGGTATGTAGGGATAAGTGTATGTATGTGTTTGTGGTATGTAGGGATAAGTGTATGTATGTGTTTGTGGTATGTAGGGATAAGTGTATGTCTGTGGTAGTCAAAGGTATGTGTATATAAGTAAATATATGTGTTTGTGGTATGTAGAGATAAATGTATGTTAGTGGTATGTAGGGATAAATGTACAGTATATGTGTGTGTGGTATGTAGAGATAAATGTATGTGTTTGTGGTATGTAGGGATAAGTGTATGTATGTGTTTGTGGTATGTAGGGATAAGTGTATGTATGTGTTTGTGGTATGTAGGGATAGTATGTATGTTTGTGGTATGTAGGGATAAGTGTATGTATGTGTTTGTGGTATGTAGGGATAAGTGTATGTATGTGTTTGTGGTATGTAGGGATAAGTGTATGTATGTGTTTGTGGTATGTAGGGATAAGTGTATGTATGTGTTTGTGGTATGTAGGGATAAGTGTATGTATGTGTTTGTGGTATGTAGGGATAATTGTATGTATGTGTTTGTGGTATGTAGGGATAAGTGTATGTATGTGTTTGTGGTATGTAGGGATAAGTGTATGTATGTGTTTGTGGTATGTAGGGATAAGTGTATGTATGTGTTTGTGGTATGTAGGGATAAGTGTATGTATGTGTTTGTGGTATGTAGGGTAGTGTATGTATGTGTTTGTGGTATGTAGGGATAAGTGTATGTATGTGTTTGTGGTATGTAGGGATAAGTGTATGTATGTGTTTGTGGTATGTAGGGATAAGTGTATGTTTGTGATAGCGAAGATGTTGGCGTAGTGGTTGTGGTGTATGAGTCAAACCCGACCGGAAGTAGCCAATTCGTTCTCCTTCAGCAACTCTTAACTCAGACAAGCAGTACCACACGCACCACTGATTCAACCAACAAACACACATTCTCCCTTGATTTAACCACACTTCCACACACTCTAAATATATGTGGGTATGGAAGGGGTATTTAAAGTGTCCATAATAACCCATCTATTTAAGGGGGTAGTGCTTGGTTTTTGGTCTATATATTTAGTTATTAATTCATGTTTAGTTTCCTCGCTTGACCTCCATCAAACTTAGAAAAAAAAAAACCTAGACATCCTTTCAAGATAAATGTGTATATTTTTCGGTAGAAAAAATGTCCGGCCTAAGGCCGGTGCCTTCTAAAATTAGACACTCGCTATCGCTCGCCAGGAAAATATCGACACCTAAAGGGCACGGAATGTCTTAATATTGACAACAAAAATGAGGCGAAAGGTCTCAAAATCGCCAAACTAACGAAACGAATGTCTTAAAACCTCAAAACTAATATGCTAAACAGGAGGGAGAAGGGGGTCCATAACAAGCGAGTACTACCCCGTATAACAAGCGAGTACTACCCCGTATAACAAGCGAGTACTACCCCGTATAACAAGCGAGTACTACCCCGTATAACAAGCGAGTACTACCCCGTATAACAAGCGAGTACTACCCCGTATAACAAGCGAGTACTACCCCGTATAACAGCGAGTACTACCCCGTATAACAAGCGAGTACTACCACCGTATAAACAAGCGAGTACTACCCCGTATAACAAGCGAGTACTACCCCGTATAACAAGCGAGTACTACCCCGTATAACAAGCGAGTACTACCCCGTATAACAAGCGAGTACTACCCCGTATAACAAGCGAGTACTACCCCGTATAACAAGCGAGTACTACCCCGTATAACAAGCGAGTACTACCCCGTATAACAAGCGAGTACTACCCCGTATAACAAGCGAGTACTACCCCGTATAACAAGCGAGTACTGTACCGTATAACAAGCGAGTACTACCCCGTATAACAAGCGAGTACTACCCCGTATAACAGCGGAGTACTACCCCGTATAACAAGCGAGTACTACCCCGTATAACAAGCGAGTACTACCCCGTATAACAAGCGAGTACTACCCCGTATAACAAGCGAGTACTACCCCGTATAACAAGCGAGTACCGGTACTACCCCGTATAACAAGCGAGTACCGGTACTACCCCGCATAACAAGCGAGTACTACCCCGTATAACAAGCGAGTACCGGTACTACCCCGTATAACAAGCGAGTACTACCCCGTATAACAAGCGAGTACTACCCCGTATAACAAGCGAGTACTACCCCGTATAACAAGCGAGTACTACCCCGTATAACAAGCGAGTACTACTACCCGTTATAACAAGCGAGTACTACCCCGTATAACAAGCGAGTACTACCCCGTATAACAAGCGAGTACTACCCCGTATAACAAGCGAGTACTACCCCGTATAACAAGCGAGTACTACCCCGTATAACAAGCGAGTACTACCCCGTATAACAAGCGAGTACTACCCCGTTAACTCAAACAAGCACTACCACACGCAACACTAATTCAACCAACAAACACACACACACACACACACACACACACACACACACACACACACACACACACACACACACACACACACACACACACACAAGGCCTTCTAATAATTCTCTTTTACAGCATTTATTTATTTCGCTGTACAATTTACATTCTTTGTAATATGTGATGGGTTTAACGAAGGTACGAAAAGGGTAAATAAAGAGTCCATAATAGTTTACTCTTCTTAAGGTATATTGTAGTTAATAATCCCATCTATTATATGGATAGAAAGGTAAATCACTATCAATATACCCAATGATTGTATACTGTATACCGGTACCTTTGATAGCACCGTCATACCTATATCGGAAACTATCCTTCATCGTCATTCATATCATAATCATAACCATTCTAATTATCTACAAGTGAGATTCGGATCCTCGAGTTTCAAATTATATCCCAGAGCGTTACCGGTACCACTGCATTGTTACATTTTAAGAGGACATGGGTAGTTTTCTAGTCCCTCTTCTTCCTCATGCTTAGCCCCATTAGTTTTCAGATGTTATGACGTTAGGCCCATTAGTTTGGCGATTTTAATACTTTACGTCCCATTTCGTTGTCAATTTTAAGACCTTTCATGCCATTTAGGTGTCAATTTTTTCCTGGCGAGCGAAAGCGAGCCTATAATTTTAAGAGTAAAGCCGGGACATTTTTCTATCGAAAAATGTACACATTTATCTTGAAGGGGGGTCTAGGGGGTGTTTTTTAAAGCTTTATGGAGGTCTAGCGAGGAAACTACAAAATAAATGAATCTATAAATTAATAGACCAAAAAAAACAGCCACAAGCCCCTTAAAGAGGTCTGAGCTCTGCACCTACAGTTAATACCAAGAAGTAAACTGTATCAAGAGGCGCGTTCACAATGCCTAGCCAACATATCCGAAATATGTTGTTCGATTCGTCTAAAGACGGTATCACACGAGAGCTTTTATAGTCAACATTCGATGATCAACATATTTCTAGCAACATTTCTGGAATATTTTGCACTGGTATCGGAAACTAGACTGTTGGTAGATGAATTTAGGTTACCGAAATATTCTAAATGTTGACCTCAGAAGCTGCCAGACCAGTGTTGAGGATAAATGTTGACTATAAAATCTCTCGTGTGATACCGGCTTAAATGATGGCTTGATAACGGCTATAATGCTCATCCTAATATTGTCAGTGTTCAATGATACAATTTCAACATCCTTACTGTTTCTGAGCCATTTATGACATGACTCAAACACTATGTCCGTGATACTCCGCTTCTGTGAGTACTCCTATTCATTTAGCATTGTTATATAGGTAGTCTTACTTATAAACGCTTTCATTTCATCTGACAGTAAATTGCAAAGTTTCCATCAAGATTTCTCAGTTATTTTGCAGATTTTGTAGTGAAATATGGTGGTAATTAAATAAACTTGGTCTTAATATGATGCATAGATATACTGTAGTAGTTTCATAGATATACTGTAGTAGTTTCATAGATATACTGTAGTAGTTTCATAGATATACTGTAGTAGTTTCATATTTGTTTCCATTAAGTATCGAACAATTAGTTGCCAGGGGTTCAATTTACCGTCAGATGAAATGAAACAGAGTATAGTGTTCTCACCAGGGATGCACCAAATGTATAATTATATTCGTATTTCAATAATTAGTCATCTTTCACACAAGAGCATAGATTCATGTAAGAATATATCAGTTGATTTCTGTAGGATTCTAGTCACGGACTTTTTAGTGACAGTCCAAGTAAGCGTCGTATTATTTAGCCATTAAAAATCAATCTCTTTTCAATTTATCAATTTATCTCTCATCAACGCAAAACTAGTTGCAGGATTCAAATGTCGTGACAGCAAACAATATAAGCAAACATTTCAATACAAGCATAATAATATGATACTCAAATATATCGATATTCTAGTACTTATTTGAACTTCACATTCCACCCACATAAGTAACTATAGTCTGTTTTTGTTTTCAACTGGCGGTAAATTGCAAAGTTCCCATAAAGATGTCTCAGTTATTTTAAAGATTTCGTAGTGAAATATGGTGTTAATTATATAAACTTGGTCTTAATATGATGCAGAGACATAGTGGTTTCATATTTTTCCGTTAAGTATCGAGAAATTAGCTGCTAAGGGATTCAATTTACCGTCAGATGAAATAACACTGATACCTTGCTTCCTATTTGAGCCTGATTATCCGCCCACCTGAGTGACCTAACACCCACACCCTCCAGCGGTCCACTGCCCGAGAGACCCTACAGTAAGAGAGATCACCCTTCTTCTTCCTTGGACGACATTTTGGTGCCGTAAGTATCAAACAACGGGCTGATATTTGATTTCTGATCATCAAGAATTTAGATCGAGAGAAGAAATACCGGTAGCCTATATCCTGTTCAAGTGGTGTGTAATATGTGTTATGGATATGGACGTACTGTATATGGGTGTAGGACAGAGGCTAATTGCAACACAAAAATGGCAGAAGTTGGCCAATCTCTGTATATCATAGCGTCTCTCTCTTCCCACTGGCCAAAAGATCTGGGTCAGGAAAGAACTGGGCCACCCAAAAACCCACGTGATCCCACAGCTGATCATTGTTTACGTTTTAGCCCCTTTTTTCTGGCTTGACAATCAGGTTTGGTGGACGCCCATAGTAAGTGCTACCTTAGACTGCTTGGGGGTGGGAGGGGGGTAGAGTGTACTTTGCGGGGTGGTGGCCTTTTGATTTTCTATTACCGGTACCTATGTCCTAAGGGGAAAGATAGGTGTGTTTATATGTGGGGGATAATTTGTATGTCTATACTTTGGGGAGACTATATTATACAGTGTGTGTGTGCGTGCGTGCGTGCGTGTGGGGGGGGGGGGGGGGGGCAGGGGGGAAAGAGTGTGTATGCTTGCTTGGGGAAGCGTGTATGTTTGTTTGGGGGAGTGTGTGTGTTTCTTTGACGGAGTGTGTTTGTTTGTGTGTTGGGAAAGTGTGGTGTCAGTGTGAGCATTAATATACGATACGCCACTAAATATATCAATGTATACGTAACATTAAAATACAATTGGTTATACTGATGTTTTGGACCGACAGTTAGCCCATCGATCTGTTTAGGCCTAATAGGTCCGGTAAAATACATGTATAGGCCTAGGCTACTGTAAAACAATAAGTTTTTCAGCCAGTACCCAACCAGCGGGGGTGTGGGGGTGGCAGCCCCCACCCATATAGTAGGTTAGGTTAGGTTAGGTTGTTAAGTTAGGCTAATAGGCCTAGCACATACAAAAATAAAAAAATAAAAAAAAATAAAAAAAAAATAAAAAATAAAAACCCAGCGGGGGTGTGGGGGCGGCAGCCCCCACCCATATACTAGGTTAGGTTAGGTAAGGTTGTTAGGTTAGGCTAATAGCCTAGAACATTACAAAAAAAAAAAAAATAAAAAAAAAGTCTAACCCAATCAGCGGGGGTGTGGGGGCGGCAGCCCCCACTCATAATACTAGGATAGGTTAGGCAAGGTTGTTGGGTTAGGCTAATGTCTTCCCAAAGTTGACTATTTTTATAACATGAAATATTAGGCTACCCACTCCACCCCGTGAAATCCGAGCCAGCTTTCGTCAAAAGTTGGCTCGGGTATTCACAAAATTGGGTTGTATGGGTTTGCAATTTGGGAAAACCCGAGCCAAGTTTTGATATAAAACGCTATATTATTGTATTTTTACCCTTTTAACCCCTCATTTTCCCTGAACTTCATAGCCCTCCCCACTAGTGGGGGGCGTATTTTTATATTGTTGGATAATGGGTAAATACTCACTCCTCTTCAGTATAAAACAACACTATATCTGAAGGAAAAATTACAAAAAACAAAATAAAACTTACTGAAATCGCTGTCGGTCCAAAAAGTCAGGTTTACCATATAATTTAATAAACTGTTGCACGGGCATGTAGAAAGGAAAGGATGACAAAGAAACTAAACCACGCATCAAGTAACTGTCATTCAGGCTAATAAGTTCAAAATAATCTAATATTTCGGGAAAAATGAAATGGTAAATAGAAGTTTTGAGGTAGGGCAATACGTGGAAGACCATGGCAATGGCTACCGTACCTTATTCTTATACTTAGATTAGTTGGAATTAAATGAAGTATAATTCCAGCTAATATTCACAATCATTCAAATAGCCTATATTCGAGTAAACAAAATATATATAAAATAAAAATATGAAAGCAAATGCAATATAGCGAGAACTGATCATATATATATTCATCATTTACCCTTTGAGAATGTTCTAAGAAGTGGAATAAGGAACAATATAGTCAAGAGAAGATCATTATACCCACTAGTAAACAAAGACACCATAAAATAATGCCCGTTTAAAAGGAAGTCGTTTCGATAGCTGCCAACATTTCTCACTTAAGGAAATAGTGCTTGGTTTTTTGGTCTATACATATATTTATTAATATGTTTTTGAGTTTCCTCGCTAGACCTCCATCAAGCTTAGAAAAACACCCCTTGACCCCCTTTCAAGATAAATTTTTACATTTTTCGGTAGAAAAATGTCCAGGCCGAAGGCTGCTTCCTTCTAAAATTAGAGGCTCGCTTTCGCTCGCCAAGAAAAAAATCGACACCTAAAGGGTATGAAAGGTTTTAATATTGACAACAAAATGAGGCGAAAGGTCTCAAAATCACCAAACTAACGGAACGAACGTCTTCTATCTATATCTATCTATATGCTCAGACCCAATTCCCATTTTGGGGGTAGCCGACTCAAGACAGATCAAGAACAGGGAAAACACAAAAACAACATAAAACAACAATAAACAGATAAAAAGCACAAACTCACACACATCCAAGTCACCTAGGAGAAGACCCAGAGACCAGGGTCACCAAGGTCGCTCCAGCACTCCCCCGGCCCCCGACCACCAGGAGAGGTTCCGATCTCGGCAGGCAGACATGCAGCGGAGCCAAAGCCACAAGCCCTCCCACCACACTTCCAGGCGCACCCTTCATATTAATCGTCTCCCCGGGCCAGGCGCCTGATGGACTATTATCTAGTCCAACTTGCGCCCGACCCCTTACTCCAAATGACCACGTGTTCACTCAACTATTCACAAGCATTCTCCATTCACTCCTGTCCACCACCACTTCCCCTGCCTGATCTATAGTCATTCCTCTATCATCCAAAGCCTTTCTTACACAGTCTCTCCATCTCAATGGGGGTCTTCCTGCCCTTCTATCTCCCCTTGTACCTGACTCACATATTCTCTTTGTAAGCCTTTCATCTCCCATTCGTTCAACATGACCATACCAGCTCAGCACCCTTCTGTCCACTCTGGCTGACAAATGTTCCTGCTGCCCCACTCTCCTACGTATCTCTTCATTCCTCAATCTGTCTCTACGAGTAACTCCACACATACTCCTCAAGCAGCTCATCTCCATCAGATCCAGCCCTCTTTTCTCCTTTTTCTTCAGAGCCCATGTCTCAGCCCCATACATCACTGTTGGCACAACAATTCCTTGATACAGTGCACTTTTTACTTTCACTCCGAGATTTCTAGTCTTCCACATACTTCCCATTGCTCCGAAAACCTTCCTTCCTTCACACACTCTCTGTTTTACCTCCACTTCCATACCTCCACTCCTGCTTATTGTTCCTCCTAGATATTTAAAACACTCTACTTGTTCCAATATTTCCCCATCCAGCCTCACATCTAGATTCACCCTATGCTCTCCCCTATTACACACCATTACTTTACTTTTATTGACGTTCACCTTCAGTTTCCTCCTTCCACAAACCACACCAAACTCTTTGACTACCCGCTGCAGTTTCTCATCAGAATCCGCCACCAATGCTGTGTCATCAGCGAACAGCAACTGATTCAACTCCCAATCTCTACCATTCTTTTCTACTAAACCCAATCCTCTTCCCATAGTTCTCCTTTTCACCTCCCTCACCACACCATCCATAAGCCTATTAAACAGCCATGGTGACATTACACAACCCTGTCGCAAACCTACCTTTACCTCAAACCATTCACTCAACTCACCATTTCCTACTCTCACACATGCTCTGCTCCCTTCATAAAAACTCTTAAACTGCTTCTAACAAATTTCCTCCAATTTCATAAATCCTTAACACCTTCCACATTGCTTCACGGTCCACACGATCATATGCTTTTTCCAAGTCCATAAAAGCCCAAAATATCTCCTTATGCTTCTCTAAATACTTCTCGCATAACTGTCTTACTGCAAACATCTGATCCACGCACCCTCTTCCCCTCCTAAAACCGCACTGTTCTTCTCCTATTGCATATATATATATATATATATAATTAGTTACATAGAATGACATAGGGACTAAGAAATATAAATAGAGAAAATGCTATATAGTTAACAGATATATTAAATACAACAAGAACAACTTAGAGAGTAACGACAAACATAAAGGGAAGAGTGAGAATATTAAAAATAATGAACACTATTAGAAGAAGAAGGGGACCCAACTGGGGAAATGATGAGAGAGAGATAGTCGCTGTGGAAAGAGAGATATTGTGTAGTGCATTACACTCATTGCAGTGTGTGCAAAATATTACCTACTCTCTTTTTGAACTGCTCTACTGTTTATATCTTCTAAGGGAAGTTTGTTACAAGTTGAAAAGATCTTATAATGTGATAAAAAAAAAAAAAATTATAGTGCTGAACTTTTATACTTTTAACTTCCATCCATGACTGCATGTTGCATGCATATTGAGGCTAAACATATTGCCATAGCCCATTGTCAAACCCATTAAGTATCTTAAAGACTTCAAGGAGTTGACCTCGTAGTCTGCGTGTTTCCAATTAATAGAGATCAAAAACTTATGGTCTTCGAAAGGGGTGAAGTCACAGAGTGTGAGGTGAAGCTGAACGGTCAGGCTATGGAGATCGTCAACTCTTTTAAGTATCTGGGCAGTGTGTTGAGTAAAGATGGGACTATCGATGAAGAAGTGCGGGAGAGGGTACAACAGGGGAAGAGGGTTGTAGGAACGCTGAAAGCAGTAACAAGGAAATAGGGTGGGTCAGTATGGAAGTGAAGAAGTCCTTGCATGACAGTGTGGTAATCCCGACACTGACTTACGGAAGCGAAGCATGGACGTTGGTTGAGAGACTCAGACCAAGAGTGAGAGCAGTGGAAATGAATTACTTAAGAAGTACGTACGGACTTACATGGAGGGATAGACAGACTAATGAGGAAGTAAGGTGGTGTGGTGTACAAAGGAGTACAAAGGAAATCAAGCAACAACAGGTCTAGTGACCCTTCTAGGCTGCTTGTCCTCCAAAACACTGAGGATCAAGTGTCCAAACAGTGGTTTAGAGTGGGTAACGGAACATTGGAAAGGGAACTACTGCCCTGGAACTAATGTCCGTGGCAGGATTGGGAAGTTAGTAGGGGACAGATGGGTTAGTAACTGAGGGGAGGATAAAATAAAGTTATTCATTTACAAACGCAGTCAGTCGCGGGTTTGATGCGAGATATTTGTCTAGGCGAAGTTTAAATGAATCAACAGTGCTGCAGTCTATAGCATCTCGGGGAAGCCCATTCCATAAGTTGACAACTCGATTGAAGATTTTTTTTTTAGCTTCGTGTGAGTTAAAAGTTTTACCAATAATTTTGCACCCATTTTCCCGCGTGTAATTGGATTGGTCGATAGTGAAGTACTTACTACAGTTCATATTGTCGATGCCTTTGATGATTTTGAACACTTGAATTAAATCGCCTCTTAATCTGCACTGGGTTAAAGGAAATAGATTTAATTCTCTAAGACGCTCCTCGTAAGGTTTGTTCTTTAGGCTAGGTATCATTTTGGTAACTCTTACGTTGAACTCGTTCTAGGTTGTCTATATCTTTTTGGTAATAAGGGCACCAGGATTGAACGCAGTATTCCAGAAGAGGGCGGACTAACGAATTGTAAAGGGTTAGGGTAACGTCTTTGGATTTATGCTCAAATGACCTGCCTATAAAGCCAATTATGTTGTTTGCCTTCTTAACAACTTCTGAACATTGTTGACTCGGTTTTAGGTTACTCGATATTGTTACTCCCAGATCGGTTTCTCTGTTTACATTCTTAAGCTGAATGCCATTCATCAAAAAGTTTGCTTTCTCATTTTGGTATCCGATATGTAGTACTTTACATTTATCCTCATTGAAACTCATTTGCCAAATTTGGGCCCAACATGACAACTTATCTAGATTGTGTTGCATATCATCAACTTGTTCTTTTGAGAGTACGCTATTTGCAATTTTTGTATCGTCAGCAAATTTTGAGATTGTACTGGTGAGACCCTCATCTATGTCGTTGATGTAAATTAGAAAGATAATTGGTCCTAGTACCGATCCCTGGGGTACCCCGCTACTTACATTGGTCCATTTAGACTACTCTTTGCTTTCTGTCACTGAGCCAATTTTCTATCCATTTCAACACACCGTCTTGTATTCCATGCGCTTTTAGTTTTAGCAGTAAACGTTTGTGGGGAACTTTGTCAAAGGCCTTTTGAAAATCAAGGTATATAATATCTACAGCTTTACTCTCATCGTAGAGGTTGAGGATATTGTGGAAGAAGTCCAAGAGGTTTGTTAAACAGGAACGTTTTTTACGAAAGCCGTGTTGAGTATCTTTAAGTATGTTATTTTCCTCTAAGTGATTTACGAGTCTGTCTCTTATGAGTGTTTCTAGCATTTTACATACAGCTGAAGTTAAGCTAATTGGACGATAGTTACTGGGTAGGGATTTGCTGCCTTTTTTTAATATCGGTGTTACGTTGGCTAGCTTCCACTGATCAGGCATAGTTCCAGACTGCAAGGATTTATTGAATAGCAATGTCAGTGGTTTAGAGGGCTCATCCTTAGCTTCCTTTAGGACTCTAGGTGAGATTGTATCAGGTCCAGGCGTTTTATTTACCTTGAGTTTATCTAAACAATTCAATACTTCTCTCTCTGTAACGGTGATATTGCTTAGAACATCTGAATTATCAATCTGAATCGGCGATGGTGTAGGGATATCACTGAGGTCTTCCGTTGTAAAAACTGATGCAAAGAAGGCATTGAGGGCATTACTCATTTGTACTTCGTCTTTGGTGTATTCTCCATTTTCATCGACTAACGGTCCAACAGTTGAAGTAACTACTCTCTTCTTCCTGATATAACTATATCATTATAGATGTGCTGGAAAGTGTGAAAAGGAACAACTTGAGATGGTTCGGCCATATGGAACGTATGGAAAGCGAGAGAATGACTAAGAGGGTGTACGAGAGCGAGGTGGAGGGACAGAGAGGGAGAGGTAGACCGAAAGAGAGGTGGAAGGATGGAGTGAGGAAGTATATGAACGAAGGTGGTGCTGGTTGGTTGGGAGGGGCGTCGACTGACTGGGGACAGAGGTGCATGGGGGCGGTTCGTTCGTGGCCACCCCTTCGGGGATCACGGCGTCGGGCAACAGATAGATAGATAGAAGAACTTTCAACCGTTCCTCATTACTCAGTCTTCTTATCGACGGAATAAGATTTCCAGCCCTAGGTTGGGCTCTATCTAGTCGCTTTATATGTTTACTGGGTGCTGGAGACCAAAACTAAACTGTATAATCTACGAGATACCACATCAGAGCGTTGAAGAGTGTGATTATCTTCTTATTTCTTTACTAGAACTGTCTCGTATTATCCTTTAATAAAGTAGGTGTGCAGTTTTCGCATTAACAAAAAAAATGCATACGCAACTCTGCGACCTATAATTCTGCAAGTAGTTGAATCTATTAGGTAAAATCGGTTTATATACAGTATATACAGTACTGTATATATATATATGTGTGTATATATACAGTATATTATATATATATATATATACTGTATAAATATATATATATATATATATATATATATATATATATATATATATATATATATATCGCAAATACACATAAGTTACTAAATGTT
The DNA here is from genome assembly GCA_032716605.1 of Paralithodes platypus. Lineage (NCBI taxonomy): Eukaryota > Metazoa > Arthropoda > Malacostraca > Decapoda > Lithodidae > Paralithodes > Paralithodes platypus. The sequence continues at coordinate 14,259,114 of CM064547.1, read as the reverse complement.
TTTATACTCACAGCCGGACTTGAACCACCGACAGTCATAACAAGTGCTCATACTTTAATCCACTATACCACAGCGTGATAGAGGATACTTGTGTGCAGTGGATTAAAGCATGGACACTCGTCCTGACTGTTGGTGGTTCATGTCCGCATGGGAGCATATATATATATATATATATATATATATATATATATATATATATATATATATATAGCCTAATTACATTAATGATCACATTGAATCTTAACCATTGGAATATTTATCTATAATAAGGTCAGCGTAACACTATTTTGTAGCATTTTGAATATGGTGTAATTCAAATTTAAAATATATAAATGAAAGAAATAATTACCATAATCTGTGACGTTCACCATTCACCTTGACATTTGAATAACAAAAACAAAAAAATTGGACAATTGTTGCATTGACCAACCGAACTTGCCAGCAACATTTGTTGACGATACGTAACATATTCAGTACAGTTCTGTTGGTTAAGTTTCATATTGGATATTAACTCTTTCACGCTTTTATAACGCAGAGCTTGCCAGATTAGCAATTAGAAATAGAGTTCTCTCACTTTTATAATTACCTCTCCAAATTAGTTTTCAGCCCACAGCTAACTCCAAGACAACTGCAGAGGTTGAAGTAACTAAACTAAAAGTTTCTAAATACCCCTGATGTTAACAAAGGCTTTAAAGTATCCATAATAGCTCAAAATTGCGTCATAAGCGTGAAAGGGTTAAGACAATTTTATTTAGTTTATGAAGGGCCTCCATAAAATTAGCAGGTTTTCAAACATCTTAACCCTTTTTACTACCACAGATCCTTCATAAGCTCCACAAAATCGTCTAATTATAGCTAGAATACAATAAAGAAGACGTCACAAAGGATTAAACAGTCTAGGAAGAGTTTAAAGAAAATGATTAACACTCTTCTTTTGTTCTTTGACCTTGACCTTTAACCTTAAGTATTATAATATACAGTATAATTATACAGTATATAATTGAAATATACGTTTTTTTAAGTAAAATGCAACTAACAGTCGTCAGCTTATCGAAAATTTAGTACTTTTTATGATAAAGATTAACTTATGACCTTGGTCTGTGACCCTGACCTTTATGTTGGATTATATTTTTGCTTGCTTTGATGTAACCCTAGAAAATCAAATAAGTGTGTCAAATTTCATTAAAGATCATCAGTTAGTTTCAGAGGTATTAAAGAAATAGTTAACCTTGACCTTTGACCTTCATCTTGACCTTAATGATGTCTGAAAATTTAACATTTTAATTTTCCCTTAAAGCACAACTGTCTCAACGAATTTTGCGAAGTTTACATGAATAGTAAAGAAATTAGCATATTGACCTTATATTTGACATTGACCTGTGACCTTCACCTATCAAATGGAATTATGTTTATTCTTGTATGACCTTGCTCTAGGCATTCCGAATATGCATGATATGCCTAATAAGAATCTTACATTAAATAAGAAATACTAGTAAAAATCACATTTCGACCTTTAACCTTGACCTTTGAGATTACCTTCGACCTTAGAATTTCTTATCAAGGATTTAGTTAGCTTAACAGCAATGTTCGTATTAACTAGCATTATGAATATGGTGTAATTCTTTTAAAAACTTATTGATTACAAATAGTAATCATATACTGTGCCCTAGACCTTTTACCCTCGACTAAAAATAAATTACATATATTTGGACGGTCGTCGCATTGACCAACTGAATTTGCTTGTATAATTTGATAATACATTAAACAGTCAAGGAGGAGTTTAGGGAAAATGACATATACTGTTGTTTTGACCTTGACTTCTGACCTAACTATTACAATATTTATGTGAAATTTGATATATATGATATTTAAGTAATAAGCCATAACACAGCCAGTTTTCTAAAATGTGAGTAATCTTTTTTAATAAATAATAAAAGATGACCTTTGATCTTGACCTGTGACCTTGACCTTTATGTAAGAGTAAACAAAATTTTGCAATGACATTGCCCATGAAAATCAAATAAGCATGCCTAATTTCATTAAAACCCATCAGTTAGTTTCATATATATTAATAGAATAGTTGACCTTGACCTTTGACCTTTATATGTCTCAACATTTATTATTTTCCTTTTCACTTAAAGTGCAACTATCTCACCAAACGTGAAATTTGCATGAAAAGTAAAGAAAATAGCAAATTGACCTTTTATTTGACCTTGAACTGTGACCTTGACCTTTCATATGGAATTGAATAGTTGATTGTATGACCTTGGCCTAGGTATTCCGAATATAAATGGTAAATCTAGTGAGAATCTAACAGTTAGTATAAGAAATACTAGTAAAAACACTATTTTGACCTTTGACCTTGAACTTTGACCTTACCCTTTAGAATATTTATCTGTGTGCAATACGATATCAAGGTTACCAGTAACTTGTATAGTGAAAATGAAGACATTCGAGAAAAAAATAAAAAATAAATAGTAAAAGTTGACCTTTTACCTTGACCTGTGACCTTGACCTTTATGTAAGAGTAAAAAAAAATATTCATTGACATTGCCCAGGAAAATCAAATAAGCATGACTAATTTAATTAAAACCCATCAGTTAGTTTCATATATATTTATAAAATAGTTGACCTTGACCTTTGACCTTAACCTTGACCTTCGTGATATGTCTCAAAATGTATTATTTTCCTTTTCATTTAAAGTGCAACTATATCGCTAAATTTTGTGAAGTTTGCATGAAAAGTAATGAAATTAGCATATTGACCTTATATTTGACCTTGACCTGTGAACTTGACCTTTTATATGGAATTGTATAGTTTCTTGTATGACCTTGTCCTAAGTATTCCGAATATACATGGTAAGTCTAGTGAGAATCTAACAGTTAATATAAGAAATATAAGTAAACAAAATATATTGACCTTTGACCTTGACCTTTGACCTTACCCTTCGGAATATTTTTCAAAAATTGGTTCAATAAGATATCGAGGTTACCACTAACTTGTATAGTGAAAATTAAGAAATTTGAGTAAAAACTAAGACACATGAAATATTGACCTTATTTTTAACCTTGACCTTTGACTTTAACCTTTAAGTTAAATTGAAAATTTAGTTTTGACTGACCTTCGTATTGACCAAATGAATATACATGTGAAATTTGGTGAAAATCCATCGAACGGTCTAGGAGGAGTTTCCGGACACGACGACGACGGACGACGGAGGACAACGACAGACAAGCTGGCTGATGGTGCACAGTATACGGGCGGGATCTGTGTGCGCGATACCACTCTGCTTCGCAGAGTTGATAATAAACAAATCATACATGGCGACATGCACATGATATTAAGATTACACGTTAAGCGAATGACATGAAATTAAGCTAAGGAAAACATCAATAACATAATCTCAGAACAACAATTTATTCTAGAATTATATATATTTGTTGAAGTTATAACTCAATAATAAAGTAGATACTTAAAATTATATACATCAATAAATGTAATTATTGTGCGATATGCACCATCATTGTATGCTCACAAGAAAATACAAATAATCTATTTCCTGCAAGTATAATTGGTTTCTAAAGTTGGCCACATAAGTTCTGTTCCTCGTCGTGATCATAATGTATGAAAGTCAAATTTGTATGGATGAATTGCGAGTGTGGTTCCTGTTACTTATCAGTTGGCTAATCAGACGAGTTATCCACTGCATAAGAAACTACACTTTTATTACAATCATCCGTATTATGTTTCCACGTATGCGAACAGAACTTATGTGGGCAATTGTAGCTTTGATGATTGCTCGAGTATCATTAAAGGGCAATATACAGACTAAATAGCTGTGTGAGCGGCAGTTAAAACAAGTCATTATCTGCGGGAATGGCTGGGTGGTGGAAATGTGATAGTGAGGCTAATTTTTTTTTTTTTTTCTATATTCCAACTACCCCCTCTCGGGCATAGGATGAGAGCCTGTACATTCCACCGCTCAACACGGTGAAGCCCGTGAGGTCTTGTTCCAGTCTGGGGAGTGAGACATGTGAAGCATCCATTCATGGCTCGAAGCAGCTCCATCCCTGAAGCGGCTGGTTGCTTCGTTCAAGTGCTTCACTGTCTCACCCTCCAGACTCAGACCCTCACTCTCAGAACGCCACCTATTGAGCAGTGAACTCACTAGGCATTGCCCCCTGTAACATATTATGAATATGGGAATATTCATACAGTGTTATTTAATCAGGGAACAATGAGGGTATTTTTTTGACATTTCGGTGGGCTTTGTGGTAATGCACTGATACTAGGTACAGCACAAATTCAATCCCAATAATATCTTCCCATTGACATATCGGGATTTGAACCCGGGTCCATTGGATTACCAATCAAGTGACATGACCACTCCACCACACCTCCCCTATTATTGGTTATTGGTATGATCGTGTTACCTGTATGTGTAGCAGTGCCGAATATCTAGATTTTATTAATTTCACTCGAACACCAAACACCTCCAATGCAATTAATGAAAGCATAATAATGTGATCCACCCTATTCCAAATAAGTAGGGCAAAACTCTTGAACATTAACCTCTATAGTCTATAACTCACAAACGACTGAATAAATCGAGCTAATATGTCTACCATTTGGGAAGGGTCAGCCAGGAAATAGTTGTGGAAATTTGCAGCCAATTTGTTCTATCCCTTTTTGAGTTACAGAGCTTAGGATTCACAATGACTGGACTACCTACTTGATTGTCATGATTTTGTAAAGATGTGCTGTACAGTGCTTAAGGGAGCCCACCTCGCTTTTTTCTCTTTCTCTCCCTCTCTCTTTGGCTTGTATCCATTCGGCCCCATTCAGCCTACTATTTTAAGACGTTTACCCACATCCAGGTGTCCATATTGTCCTGGCGAGCGGGAGCGAGCCAGCATATATATATATATTTTTTTTTTGACAGCAAGCTAAATTTGTACTTTTTCGATAGAGAAATATCTCCGGCGAAGCCGGATTTCTCCATAAATTGCTGGCTCGCTATCGCTCACCAGGAAAAAAATTACACCTGGATGGGGATAAACGTCTTAAAGCAGTTGGCTGAATGGGGCCCAATGGATAAAAGCCAGGGAAAGAGAGAAAATGAGAGAAAGATAAAAAAAAAGCCGGTGACCTCCCTTAACAATTGAATCTCTACAATATTTGGAAACTGTTGGACTTAAGTATACACCGATACTGTTCGATAATTAAGGAAATACAATAACGCATTATTACATACGTCAAAGTGTAGATAAACAAATGGCTAGATAATAATAAGCCTTAGTTTACCTTGATGACTTGTGATATTCCATTGAAGCAATTTTTGTTTTGTCTATATTAGCTAAATAAAACAAAAAATATTATACCTATTATCATTGTCATTCAATTGTTGGTACTCTCACAAACGTTAGTCAAAGTTTAACACCTGTACCGTTAATTTTGTTTTAATTGTATTCTGGTTAATAATAATCGCATTGTTTTCAGTTTAGGAAGGACGCCTACCAATTAAATGGCTACAGACTCTCTCAATCTATTCTTTCAGCTACCCTATATCCTTCCGAGCTTCATAAAATCGTCTAAATGTAGCTGTAATCAATTAAAAAGGACGTCTCCGGTACTGTACGGGATATCTTACCTGCTACCTGGAGCTTAATCCTTGTGTTCCTGGTGGGTGACGCCCGGAAGTCAACTCGGCACCGATACTCCGCCTCATCCGTGCCCTCTAGCGGTGATATACTCAAGCCGGAGGGAGCGGCGGGGGGCAGGCAGCAGGGGGTGGGGGGTGGAGTGTAGGGGGCAGAGGGGGCGGCAACAAAGCGCCCCCTATCACCGACGCCTGACCAGTGGACCGAGGTGTTCAGTGAGCCGGACCTGGAGTCGATGCTGCCGGAGAGGGGGAGGAAAGTGAAACAAAACAAAGTTCAGCGGCGTGAAGGGATCTGTGTCTCGTGTTGTTAGCAGGGGAGAGGGTAGCCTGCCTTTATATACCTGTATTTTTTATATATATTTTAAACATAAATAAATAGAGGGAGGAAATAACAAAGTTATAAACACGAAACCCAGATACCTAATGTCAACCTCTATTAATTATAATTAGCTATACGTTATATATAATATATATATATATATATATATATATATATAGAGAGAGAGAGAGAGAGAGAGAGAGAGAGAGAGAGAGAGAGAGAGAGAGAGAGAGAGAGAGAGAGAGAGAGAGAGAATACCTGGTATATACGATTGTTGGAATGTCAATAATTGCATACAGTATTATGGTATTATTTTATAATATAGACAATTTACATTTACCCGTGGACATGCGTTTGGAGAGAATACATCCATAAAACCTAAGAGCATACCAAACCTTAATGGGGCCCACCCAGAGAAAGAGAGAAAAGGAGAGAAAACGAATGGTAATCTCCAAAATGTCTTTGTTTGTACCTTTTGATTTAGTACCGCAACGCGATCCAGATGGCATTGGGTGTAATTGGAATAGAGCTAATTACTAGTTATGTAGCTTCTCAACATCGTAAATTAGGGGTTTTGTTCTGGACCCCCTTCTCCCTCATGGTGAGCTCAATTAGTTGTGAACATTGATGACATTTGCCCCATTAGTTTGGCGATCTGAAGACATTTCGCCCCATTTATATGCCAATTGTAAGAACTTTCGTGTCTTTTTATGTGTCAAGCGAAAGCGAATCTGTAATTTAGGATGCACTGGTCTTCGGTCGTGACATTTTTCTACCAAAAAATGCACACATTTATCTCGAGAGGGGGTGTTGGGGGCATCTTTAACCCGTACAGCCCCAGCGACGCGTCTGACGCGTCGGCGATGAATGTAACGCACAGCCCCAGAGATGCGCCTGACGCGTCACCCTAATTGCGCCGACCGTAACCTCAGGTGTAGCCACTCAAGAGGGCTCAGATTTGTATGGGAACTGTGTACGTATCCCACGCAACCGTGCCGATGGTTGAAAACTCTCAAAGTCCACGTGCGTGCGCGTGAGTGCGCAATAACCTGTTTTTTTGGGGTAATTGCCTTCAATTTTTACTCTTGTAAAATACGTTTTCGGGGGCTCTGTAGGACCATTTTTTAAGCTTTTTGAGCGGTTTTTCGTGGTTTTTCCTTCATTCCTAACCCTTTCGCTATTGTTTCTGGAATAAAACAATTTTTTGAAAACCGGCCGGGTTCTGGTGAACAAACATTACAAAACTAGCAGGGGCTCCACGGGTTAAGCTTGATAGAAGTCTATGGAGAAAACTAAATTAAATTATAAATAAGTACCCTCGTAAAGTGCAACAGGCAAGTTTTTGAAACGTCCGCTAGTGCAGTAAAAATGTATTTTATTTACCATTTAAAGCAATATCATTGCATCATATGCATATATTTTCTTGTGTAATGAACATCTGAACATTGAAGAACCAGAAAATAGGTGTAAAGAGCAAATATCCAATGAAAAAATGCATAATTGTGACAGGATATAATTATGACAAACACTCAAGCGGGAGCACGATATAAATGTGCTCTCTCGGACATCTCGCGAGACATTGGGATGTCCAGCATCCTCTCGTGCATGTATGAGGGTGGAGGGAGGTGGAGGGAGTGTAGAAGAGGGTGACTGTATGTATGAGGGTGGGGGGAGTGTAGAAGAGGGTGACTGTATGTATGAGGGTGAAGGGAGGTGGGGGGAGTGTAGAAGAGGGTGACTGTATGTATGAGGGTGAAGGGAGGTGGGGGGAGTGTAGAAGAGGGTGACTGTATGTATGAGGGTGAAGGGAGGTGGGGGTAGTGTAGAAGAGGGTGACTGTATGTATGAGGGTGGAGGGAGGTGGGGGGAGTGTAGAAGAGGGTGACTGTATGTATGAGGGTGAAGGGAGGTGGAGGGAGTGTAGAAGAGGGTGACTGTATGTATGAGGGTGAAGTGAGGTGGGGGGAGTGTAGAAGAGGGTGACTGTATGTATGAGGGTGGAGCGAGGTGGGGGGAATGGAGAAGAGGGTGACTGTATGTATGAGGGTGAAGGAAGGTCGGGGGATGTGTAGAAGAGGGTGAAGGGAGGTGGGGGGAGTGTACAAGAGGGTGAAGGGAGGTGGGGGGAGTGTAGAAGAGGGTGACTGTATGTATGAGGGTGGAGGGAGGTGGGGGGAGTGTACAAGAGGGTGAAGGGAGGTGGGGGGAGTGTAGAAGAGGGTGACTGTATGTACGAGGGTGGAGGTGGGGGGAGTGTAGAAGAGGGTGACTGTATGTATGAGGGTGAAGGGAGGTGGGGTGAGTGTAGAAGAGGGTGACTGTATGTATGAGGGTGAAGAGAGGTGGGGGGAGTGTAGAAGAGGGTGACTGTATGTATGAGGGTGGAGGGAGGTGGGGGGAGTGTAGAAGAGGGTGACTGTATGTATGAGGGTGAAGGGAGGTGGGGGGAGTGTAGAAGAGGGTGACTGTATGTATGAGGGTGGAGGTGGAGGGAGTGTAGAAGAGGGTGACTGTATGTATGAGGGTGAAGGGAGGTGGGGTGAGTGTAGCAGAGGGTGACTGTATGTATGAGGGTGGGGGGAGTGTAGAAGAGGGTGACTGTATGTATGAGGGTGAATGGAGGTGGGGGGAGTGTAGAAGAGGGTGACTGTATGTATGAGGGTGAAGGGAGGTGGGGGGAGTGTAGAAGAGGGTGACTGTATGTATGAGGGTGAAGGGAGGTGGGGTGAGTGTAGAAGAGGGTGACTGTATGTATGAGGGTGGAGGGAGGTGGGGGAGTGTAGAAGAGGGTGACTGTATGTATGAGGGTGAAGGGAGGTGGGGGGAGTGTAGAAGAGGGTGACTGTATGTATGAGGGTGGAGGGAGGTGGGGGGAGTGTAGAAGAGGGTGACTGTATGTATGAGGGTGGAGGGAGGTGGGGGGAGTGTAGAAGAGGGTGACTGTATGTATGAGGGTGAAGGGAGGTGGGAGGAGTGTAGAAGAGGGTGACTGTATGTATGAGGGTGGAGGTGGAGGGAGTGTAGAAGAGGGTGACTGTATGTATGAGGGTGAAGGGAGGTGGGGTGAGTGTAGCAGAGGGTGACTGTATGTATGAGGGTGGGGGGAGTGTAGAAGAGGGTGACTGTATGTATGAGGGTGAAGGGAGGTGGGGGGAGTGTAGAAGAGGGTGACTGTATGTATGAGGGTGAAGGGAGGTGGGGGGAGTGTAGAAGAGGGTGACTGTATGTATGAGGGTGAAGGGAGGTGGGGTGAGTGTAGAAGAGGGTGACTGTATGTATGAGGGTGGAGGTAGGTGGGGGGAGTGTAGAAGAGGGTGACTGTATGTATGAGGGTGAAGGGAGGTGGGGGGAGTGTAGAAGAGGGTGACTGTATGTATGAGGGTGAAGGGAGGTGGGGTGAGTGTAGAAGAGGGTGACTGTATGTATGAGGGTGAAGGGAGGTGGAGGGAGTGTAGAAGAGGGTGACTGTATGTATGAGGGTGAAGGGAGGTGGGGTGAGTGTAGAAGAGGGTGACTGTATGTATGAGGGTGAAGGGAGGTGGGGTGAGTGTAGAAGAGGGTGACTGTATGTATGAGGGTGGAGGGAGGTGGGGGGAGTGTAGAAGAGGGTGACTGTATGTATGAGGGTGAAGGGAGGTGGGGTGAGTGTAGAAGAGGGTGACTGTATGTATGAGGGTGGAGGGAGGTGGGGGGAGTGTAGAAGAGGGTGACTGTATGTATGAGGGTGAAGGGAGGTGGGGGGAATGTAGAAGAGGGTGACTGTATGTATGAGGGTGAAGGGAGGTGGGGTGAGTGTAGAAGAGGGTGACTGTATGTATGAGGGTGAAGGGAGGTGGAGGGAGTGTAGAAGAGGGTAACTGTATGTATGAGGGTGAAGGGAGGTGGGGTGAGTGTAGCAGAGGGTGACTGTATGTATGAAGGTGAAGGGAGGTAGGGTGAGTGTAGAAGAGGGTGACTGTATGTATGAAGGTGAAGGGAGGTGGGGTGAGTGTAGAAGAGGGTGACTGTATGTATGAGGGAGGTGGGGGGAGTGTAGAAGAGGGTGACTGTATGTATGAGGGTGAAGGGAGGTTGGGTGAGTGTAGAAGAGGGTGACTGTATGTATGAGGGTGAAGGGAGGTGGGGGGAGTGTAGAAGAGGGTGACTGTATGTATGAGGGTGAAGTGAGGTGGGGGGGGTGTAAAAGAGGGGACTGTATGTATGAGGGTGGAGGGAGGTGGGGGAGTGTAGAAGAGGGTGACTGTATGTATGAGGGTGAAGGGAGGTGGGGGGAGTGTAGAAGAGGGTGACTGTATGTATGAGGGTGAAGGGAGGTGGGGTGAGTGTAGAAGAGGGTGACTGTATGTATGAGGGTGAAGGGAGGGGGGGGGAGTGTAGAAGAGGGTGACTGTATGTATGAGGATGGAGGGATGTGGGGGGAGTGTAGAAGAGGGTGACTGTATGTATGAGGGTGGAGGGAGGTGGGGGGAGTGTAGAAGAGGGTGACTGTATGTATGAGGGTGGAGGGGGAGGGGCGGAGTGTAGAAGAGGGTGACTGTATGTATGAGGATGAAGGGAGGTGGGGGGAGTGTAGAAGAGGGTGACTGTATGTATGAGGGTGGGGGGAGTGTACAAGAGGGTGACTGTATGTATGAGGATGGAGGAAGTTGGAGGGAGTGTAGAAGAGGCTGACAGTATGTATGAGTGTGGAGGGAGGTGGGGGGAGTGTAGAAGAGGGTGACTGTATGTATGAGGATGGAGGGAGGTCGGGGGAGTGTAGAAGAGGGTGACTGGATGTATGAGGGTGAGGGAGGTGGGGGGAGTGTAGAAGAGGGTGACTGCATGCATGAGGATGGAGGGAGGTGGGGTGAGTGTAGAAGAGGGTGACTGTATGTATGAGGGTGAAGGGAGGTGGGGGGAGTGTAGAAGAGGGTGACTGTATGTATGAGGGTGGAGGGAGGTGGGGGGAGTGTAGAAGAGGGTGACTGTATGTATGAGGGTGGAGGGAGGTGGGGGGAGTGTAGAAGAGGGTGACTGTATGTATGAGGGTGATGGGAGGTGGGGGGAGTGTAGAAGAGGGTGACTGTATGTAGGAGGGTGAAGGGAGGTGGAGGGAGTGTAGAAGAGGGTGACTGTATGTATGAGGGTGGGGGGAGGTGGAGGGAGTGTAGAAGAGGGTGACTGTATGTATGAGGGTGAAGGGAGGTGGAGGGAGTGTATAAGAGGGTGACTGTATGTATGAGGGTGATGGGAGGTGGGGGGAGTGTAGAAGAGGGTGACTGTATGTATGAGGGTGAAGGGAGGTGGAGGGAGTGTAGCAGAGGGTGACTGTATGTATGAGGGTGGGGGGAGGTGGAGGGAGTGTAGAAGAGGGTGACTGTATGTATGAGGGTGAAGGGAGGTGGGGGGAGTGTAAAAGAGGGTGACTGTATGTATGAGGGTGAAGGGAGGTGGAGGGAGTGTAGAAGAGGGTGACTGTATGTATGAGGGTGGGGAGAGGTGGGGGGAGTGTAGAAGAGGGTGACTGTATGTATGAGGGTGAAGGGAGGTGGGGGGAGTGTAGAAGAGGGTGACTGTATGTATGAGGGTGAAGGGAGGTGGGGGAGTGGAGAAGAGGGTGACTGTATGTATGAGGGTGAAGGGAGGTGGAGAGAGTGTAGAAGAGGGTGACTGTATGTATGAGGGTGGAGGGAGGTGGGGGGAGTGTAGAAGAGGGTGACTGTATGTATGAGGGTGAAGGGAGGTGGGGTGAGTGTAGAGGAGGGTGACTGTATGTATGAAGGTGGAGGGAGGGGGGGGGGAGTGTAGAAGAGGATGAGTGTATGTATGAGGGTGGAGGGAGGTTGGGGGACTGTAGAAGAGGGTGACTGTATGTATGAGGGTGGAGGGAGGTGGGGGGAGTGTAGAAGAGGGTGACTGTATGTATGAGGGTGGAGGGAGGTGGGGGGAGTGTAGAAAAGGGTGACTGTATGTATGAGGGTGGAGGGAGGTGGGGGGAGTGTAGAAGAGAGTGACTGTATGTATGAGGGTGGAGGGAGGTGGGGGGTGTGTAGAAGAGGGTGACTGTATGTATGAGGGTGGGGGGAGTGTAGAAGAGGGTGACTGTATGTATGAGGGTGGAGGGAGGTGGGGGGAGTGTAGAAGAGGGTGACTGTATGTATGAGGGTGGAGGGAGGTGGAGGGAGTGTAGAAGAGGGTGAAGGGAGGTGGGGGGAGTGTAGAAGAGGGTGACTGTATGTATGAGGGTGGAGGGAGGTGGGGGAGTGTAGAAGAGGGTGACTGTATGTATGAGGGTGGAGGGAGGTGAGGGGGAGTCTAGAAGAGGGTGACTGTATGTATGAGGGTGAAGGGAGGTGGGGTGAGTGTAGAAGAGGGTGACTGTATGTATGAGGGTGAAGGGAGGTGGGGTGAGTGTAGAAGAGGGTGACTGTATGTATAAAGGAGTACAAAGGAAATCAAGCAACAACAGATCTAGTGACCCTTCTAGGTTGCTTGTCCTCCAAAACACTGAGGATCAAGTGTCCAAACAGTGGTTTAGAGTGGGTAAGGGAACATTGGAAAGGGAATTACTGCCCTGGAACTAATGTCCGTGGCAGGATTAGGTATGAGGGTGAAGGGAGGTGGGGGGAGTGTAGAAGAGGGTGACTGTATGTATGAGGGTGAAGGGAGGTGGGGGGAGTGTAGAAGAGGGTGACTGTATGTATGAGGGTGGGGGGAGTGTAGAAAAGGGTGACTGTATGTATGAGGGTGAAGGGAGGTGGGTGGAGTGTAGAAGAGGGTGACTATATGTATGAGGGTGGAGGGAGGTGGGGGGAGTGTAGAAGAGGGTGACTGTATGTATGAGGGTGAAGGGAGGTGGGGGGAGTGTAGAAGAGGGTGACTGTATGTATGAGGGTGAAGGGAGGTGGGGTGAGTGTAGAAGAGGGTGACTGTATGTATGAGGATGGAGGGAAGTGGGGGGAGTGTAGAAGAGGGTGACTGTATGTATGAGGGTGAAGGGAGGTGGGGGGAGTGTAGAAGAGGGTGACTGTATGTATGAGGGTGAAGGGAGGTGGGGTGAGTGTAGAAGAGGGTGACTGTATGTATGAGGGTGAAGGGAAGTGGGGGGAGTGTAGAAGAGGGTGACTGTATGTATTAGGGTTGAAGGGAGGTGGGGGGAGTGTAGAAGAGGGTGACTGTATTTATGAGGGTGAGGGTGGGGGTGAGTGTAGAAGAGGGTGACTGTATGTATGAGGGTGAAGGGAGGTGGGGGGAGTGTAGAAGAGGGTGACTGTATGTATTAGGGTGAAGGGAGGTGGGGGGAGTGCAGAAGAGGGTGACTGTATTTATGAGGGTGAAGGGAGGGGGGGTGAGTGGAGAAGAGGGTGACTGTATGTAGAAGGGTGAAGGGAAGTGAGGGAAGTGTATAGAAGAGGGTGACTGTATGTATGAGGGTGGGGTGAGTGTAGAAGAGGGTGACTGTATGTATGAGGGTGAAGGGAGGTGGGGGGAGTGTAGAAGAGGGTGACTGTATGTATGAGGGTGAAGGGAGGTTGGGTGAGTGTAGAAGAGGGTGACTATGTATGAGGGTGGGGTGAGTGTAGAAGAGGGTGACTGTATGTATGAGGGTGAAGGGAGGTGGGGTGAGTGTAGAAGAGGGTGACTGTATGTATGAGGGTGGAGGGAGGTGGGGGGAGTGTAGAAGAGGGTGACTGTATGTATGAGGGTGAAGGGAGGTGGGGGGAGTGTAGAAGAGGGTGACTGTATGTATGAGGGTGGGGGGAGTGTAGAAGAGGGTGACTGTATGTATGATGGTGGAGGGAGGTGGGGGGAGTGTAGAAGAGGGTGACTGTATGTATGAGGGAGAAGGGAGGGGGGGGGAGTGTAGAAGAGGGTGACTGTATGTATGAGGGTGGAGGGAGGTGGAGGGAGTGTAGAAGAGGGTGACTGTATGTATGAGGGTGGAGGGAGGTGGTGGGAGTGTAGAAGAGGATGACTGTATGTATGAGGGTGGAGGGAGGTGGGGGGAGTGAAGAAGAGGATGACTGTATGTATGAGGGTGGAGGGGGGTGGGGGGAGTGTAGAAGAGGGTGACTGTATGTAGGAGGGTGGAGGGAGGTGGGGTGAGTGTAGAAGAGGGTGACTGTATGTATGAGGGTGAAGGGAGGTGGGGGGAGTGTAGAAGAGGGTGACTGTTTGTATGAGGGTGGAGGGAGTGTAGAAGAGGGTGACTGTATGTATGAGGGTGAAGGGAGGTGGGGGGAGTGTAGAAGAGGGTGACTGTATGTATGAGGGTGGAGGGAGGTGGGGGGAGGGTAGAAGAGGGTGACTGTATATATGAGGGTGAAGGGAGGGGGGTGAGTGTAGAAGAGGGTGACTGTATGTATGAGGGTGAAGGGAGGTGGGGGGAGTGTAGAAGAGGGTGACTGTATGTATGAGGGTGGAGGGAGGTGGGGGGAGTGTAGAAGAGGGTGACTGTATGTATGAGGGTGGAGGGAGGTGGGGGGAGTGTAGAAGAGGGTGACTGTATGTATGAGGGTGGCGGGAGTCTAGAAGAGGGTGACTGTATGTATGAGGGTGCAGGGAGGTGGCGGGAGTGTAGAAGAGGGTGACTGTATGTATGAGGGTGGAGGGAGGTGGGGGGAGTGTAGAAGAGGGTGACTGTATGTATGAGGGTGGGGGGAGTGTAGAAGAGGGTGACTGTATGTATGAGGGTGGGGGGAGTGTAGAAGAGGGTGACTGTATGTATGAGGGTGAAGGGAGGTGGGGGAGTGTAGAAGAGGGTGACTGTATGTATGAGGGTGGGGGGAGTGTAGAAGAGGGTGACTGTATGTATGAGGGTGGAGGGAGGTGGGGGGAGTGTAGAAGAGGGTGACTGTATGTATGAGGGTGTAGGGTGGTGGGGGCAGTGTAGAAGAGGGTGACTGTATGTATGAGGGTGGAGGGAGGTGAGGGGAGTGTAGAAGAGGGTGACTGTATGTATGAGGGTGGAGGGAGGTGAGGGGAGTGTAGAAGAGGGTGACTGTATGTATGAGGGTGGAGGGAGGTGGGGGGAGTGTAGAAGAGGGTGACTGTATGTATGAGGGGGGGGGGAGGTGGGGGGAGTGTAGAAGAGGGTGACTGTATGTATGAGGGTGGAGGGAGGTGGGGGGAGTGTAGAAGAGGGTGACTGTATGTATGAGGGTGGAGGGAGGTGGGGGGAGTGTAGAAGAGGGTGACTGTATGTATGAGGGTGGAGGGAGGTGGGGGGAGTGTAGAAGAGGGTGACTGTATGTATGAGGGTGGAGGGAGGTGGGGGGAGTGTAGAAGAGGGTGACTGTATGTATGAGGGTGGAGGGAGGTGGGGGGGAGTGTAGAAGAGGGTGACTGTATGTATGAGGGTGGAGGGAGGTGGGGGGAGTGTAGAAGAGGGTGACTGTATGTATGAGGGTGGAGGGAGGTGGGGGGAGTGTAGAAGAGGGTGACTGTATGTATGAGGGTGGAGGGAGGTGGGGGGAGTGTAGAAGAGGGTGACTGTATGTATGAGGGTGGAGGGAGGTGGGGGGAGTGTAGAAGAGGGTGACTGTATGTATGAGGGTGGAGGGAGGTGGGGGAGTGTAGAAGAGGGTGACTGTATGTATGAGGGTGGAGGGAGGTGGGGGGAGTGTAGAAGAGGGTGACTGTATGTATGAGGGTGGGGGGAGTGTAGAAGAGGGTGACTGTATGTATGAGGGTGGAGGGAGGTGGGGGGAGTGTAGAAGAGGGTGACTGTATGTATGAGGGTGGAGGGAGGTGAGGGGAGTGTAGAAGAGGGTGACTGTATGTATGAGGGTGGAGGGAGGTGGGGGGAGTGTAGAAGAGGGTGACTGTATGTATTTCATATGGATATTTGGAGCAAAACAGTAGAATAAAGGAAGAGGGGGGAAGTGGAGGGAGAAAGGGGTGGGGGGGGGGGAGGGGGAGGGGAGGGTTAGGCACATGTAAGGGGAGGGCAGGAGGTGGTGGTACGGAGGCATTAGTTTTGTAATATGTTAAGATGTTCGCCCTATTAGTTTGACTACTTTAAAATCTTTCTCCCCATTTCATTGTAAATTTTAAGACCTTTCATGCCCTTTTGGTGTTGATATTTTTTCTGGCGAGGGATAGCGAGCTTGCAATTAAACCCTTTCAGTGTGGTGGCTTCTATATGTACGAATACGCCCTGGCAGCTATTTTCCCGCTAATTCCGCTCAATATGCATCGCCCTAGCGCCATAACCGTAGCCTTGACCGAATTATAATTAGTTCCAATGAAAAGATTGGGTCAAAGACTTCCCATAAAAATCTTCAGTCCCCCATTGACCTTAGGAATATCGATTGAGAGTTTCCTCCTTCTCTCCTGGGCGAGGGGTCACTCATGAAGCATATTATTGCTGTCTCTGTCTTTAGCTTTCGTATCGTTACGCTCGCAATAACTCGATGATAGAACTAGTCATTTTAGCAACTGTTGTGTTTGTTAGACAGTATGAGTGGTGTTCTGTAACATGAAAATATAGCGGTCACAAATAAATGCAGAATTTGCACTGTTTTTGGTGTATTTCATCTTCTAAAACACCTCTAGCATGGACACACACCCTCAACCAACCAATGCATGGAGCACACTGATATTGCTATTGGTGGCAAGCTGAGAACCTCCTGGAAGCAGCTGGCAACAAGCGGGGCGTGTTAGCACAACCAACTGACGCGGTACTACCAAAACGTAAATATAGGTCACCCGCAGTATGGGCCTATTTTTATAGGGCGTAAATATATGTGGTGGCGGCCGCAGTAATTGTATAAAGAGAAACTGGAATTCAACTGGGTCATTTTCCTAAAAAAAAAAAAAAAAAATGCACACATTTATCTCGAAGGGGGTGTTGCGGGTATTTTTTTTCAGCTTCATGGAAGTCTAGGGAAAAAACTAAAAGAGACATACAATTCATAATAAAGATATTAAAAATAAATAATAATAAAACAAATATTAGAAATATCCCATTAAAATAATCGTTTTAGCTTGAGTACGGTAATCAAGATTGGAACGACCTGAAATTGTTTTAACATATTAAGAATATATAAGGAACCTAATCACACCTAACCTTATTTAACTTCAAAACCATAATCTAACCTCACGAAATTGTTTTATTCGGTTTTATTCCAGCTGAGGTTAATTTGTTCATCTTAGAAACTTATTTTTCGATAATTAATAGAACATTGAGAACCGGTATGTCTGTGTAGCATATTATTGCCAAGTTTTCACTGTACGCAACCTATTTGGTTAACAACTATCGCAATAGCTTAGTAATCAGTACGGTGACATGGTAGTTTAACCCCTTCTGTACAGGCGATGTCTCTTAAATTTTTATTCTAGCTGTATATAAATGATTTTGTGCAATTTAAGAAGGATCTGTGGTAGTAAAAGGGTTGAGATAGTTCGAAGCCTGTTAACTGACGGAGGCCCTTTTTAAACGGAATAAAGTCTACTAATAGCAACAATAAAATTAATAAGACGTCGCCGTTACAAAGGGGGTTGACGTCGGGGAAAAAAACAAAAAAACAAAAAACACAGACTATAGCAGACGAAATCCCAGCATATACAATTCGTGGTCCCTGCAATGGTAACATTTCAAAGTTGCTGCACCAAATATATGCAAGCAGAAATTCGACACGTGTCTTCTGGCTTCAGATATTTCCTGAACCCTCGGCCGGCCTCCCGGAATCACTATGTACACTCGGATGCCATAGTCTCTAGCCGACTCCTAAGAACTCGTTGACTCCCTATGTTTTTCTGTATGCAATTATAACTATCTGGGTTGATTGTTGGGTAGAACTTGCTTTTCAATTAATAGTATATATTGGTTTGTAGTTGACGTATAGACAATTATATTCATAAATTCATTTCCAGAGATATACTTCCATAAGTCGAATTAGGTCACGTCCACGAATACTTATGAATGGGCTAGAGGCCATGGCATCCGAGAGTACAGTAAATATTTATAGTTCACCAAAAACCTCGAGTTTTTGGTGAAACAAAACTTTTTCACCAAAAACCTGCTTTTTATCTGTGTTTATTTGTTGTTTTATGTTGTTTTTGTGTTTGCCCTGTTCTTGCTCTGTCTTGAGTCGGCTACCCCCAAAATGGGGATTGGGCCTAAGCATATAGAATAGATGGATAGATAGATAAAAAAAACTCGAGGCTAATTTGTGTGATATATGCTAATAACAAATCATTATAATTTGTGTGATATATGCTAATAACAAATCATTATTTGTGTGATATATGCTAATAACAAATCATTATAATTTGTGTGATATATGCTAATAACAAATCATTATAACACAAATAAAATCTCTCCTTAACCTTCTCAGTACAGTCCTTTTATCTTTATTCTGACTGCTATTAGACAATTATATTCAATTAATAAGGGGCCTCCAGCAACTAAAAGGCTTCAAACTATCTCGCGTAGCCCTTTTTACTGACACAAATCCTTCATAAATTGCACAAAATCGTCTAAATATAAATAGAATGAAATGATAAACGACGTCGCCGGTACAGAAGGGGTTAACAAACTTACCTCACATAACAAATCCTTAGCCTAACTTTCCAAACTTAGACCTAACCTAAACCTGACCTAAGCCAAACCTAACGTAAGCCGAACCAAACGTAAGCCAAACCTAACGTAAGCCAAACCAAACGTAAGCCGAACCTAACGTAAGCCGAACCTAACGTAAGCCAAACCTAACGTAAGCCAAACCTAACCTAAGCCAAACTTAACCCAAGCCAAACCTAACCTAAGCCAAACCTAACCTAAGCCAAACCTAACCTAAGCCAAACCTAACCTAAGCCAAACCTAACGTAAGCCAAACCTAACGTAAGCCAAACCTAACCTAAGCCAAACCTAACCCAAGCCAAACCTAACGTAAGCCAAACCTAACGTAAGCCAAACCTAACGTAAGCCAAACCTAACGTAAGCCAAACCAAACGTAAGCCAAACCTAACGTAAGCCAAACCTAACGTAAGCCAAACCAAACGTAAGCCAAACCAAACGTAAGCCAAACCTAACCCAAGCCAAACCTAACTTAACCTAAACCAAACCTTACCTAAACCAAACATAACCTTAATCTAAACTAAACCAAACCTAACCTTATGTAACCTAACTCCTCCTCACTAAATTACACGTAGACAAAATACCAGTACGACACCAGTATATAATAATAATAATAATAATAATAATAATAATAATAATAATAATAATAATAATATAACCCCTGTACTACTCTCTACAATAACGATATATCAGAGTTGCAGGACAAAATGTATGCAGCCAAAAACTGGGCACAGGGAACCCTCCACCGCCTGTTTTCTAGTCCGCCATCCTTAATATGTTACCTGAGCCTTTGCCTCCACAGTCCAGGCTCCAGTCATAAACATAAACATTTGTGTACGATGGATTTCATATATATATATATATATATATATACAGGGTGTTCCAGTAATGCTTTTCATAAATTATATGGTGGACTCATCAGACAAATATAAGAATACATTACTCTATGAACATGAGGTTGAGTATTTATAATAACGGAGTTATTACACGATTTAAGTTAACGATAGATACAATGCCATTCAGTCCAAGGGGTAATGTTGCCATTTTAGTGGATTATATCCATTTGGCCTTCGCTATCACTTGCTAGCCTCAAGATAGTAAGCAGTAGCGATCTGACTTTTAAATAGAAAAATATGTCCGGCTTCGCCGGATTTGATTTTTCGACCGGCAAAGCCGGACATATATTTCTACCGAAAAGTCAGATCGCTACTGCTCACTATCTTGAGGCTAGCAAGCGATAGCGAAAGCCAAATGGATATAATCCACTAAAATGGTAACATTACCCCTTGGACTGAATGGCATTGTATCTATCGTTAACTTAAATCCTTAAATCGTGTAATAACTCCGTTATTATAAATACTCAACCTCATGTTCATAGAGTAATTTATTCTTATTTTAGTCTGATGAATCCACCATATAATTTATGAAAAGCATTACTGGAACACCCTGTATATATATATATATATATATAGTATCACTAAAGATCCCTTCGCAGTCTTATTATCCTCTTTTGTGAGTTTGTTTTTCAAGGGATATAGTGTTTTATTGTTGTTAACCATGTAGAGTGGAGGACTTACATTACCTTACCCTAATCTACCTACCCCCCCCCCCCCCACACACACACACAAACACACACACTCCCTTACAGTACTAACCCAACATTTTGTATACTCTAACTTGGCCTTCATCGGGGTAAGGGAGATTTGGCCATGTTTTGTTTCGTCGATGGCAGGCGTGGGAGCTTTTATTTTTGTTTTTGGTTTTATCGGGATTTTTTTTAGACGTTGACAACACATAGCCTTTATGTCCATTACAGCGATCCATTGGTCATAATTCATTGCTTCCATGGTTATTCTACAGGACTACAACTCGTCAAAATTAAGACATTTCTGCCTTATGAATTTATTTTCTTTTGCTCTAACCCTACTCATGGGACTTTACAGTTGTGCGGGGGACAAGTGCTAGTTTTGATTGCGTAAATGGATCCCACGGCCAACATATTTGACTACAACGAGCGGGGTAACAAAGGTGTGGAATGTGGACTCTGAAAATGTTATAGGGGAAGGAAAATAACATTTATGCAATTATAAAAGTAGTACTTGTCCATGCAACTGTAAGACTGTAATATTCAGCGGTGTGGTACCTTTTTTGTTTAGACTGTACAAGTATATCCGCAGACCAAACTATATGTCCTGAGCCAGTACTGTACAAGGTTATTGACGGTTATTATTAAGACTGTACAAGTATATCCGCAGACCAAACTATATGTCCTGAGCCAGTACTGTACAAGGTTATTGACGGTTATTATTAAGACTGTACAAGTATATCCGCAGACCAAACTATATGTCCTGAGCCAGTACTGTACAAGGTTATTGACGGTTATTATTAAGACTGTACAAGTATATCCGCAGACCAAACTATATGTCCTGAGCCAGTACTGTACAAGGTTATTGAGGGTTATTATTAAGACTGTACAAGTATATCCGCAGACCAAACTAAATGTCCTGAGCCAGTACTGTACAAGGTTATTGAGGGTTATTATTAAGACTGTACAAGTATATCCGCAGACCAAACTATATGTCTTGAGCCAGTACTGTACAAGGTTATTGACGGTTATTATTAAGACTGTACAAGTATATCCGCAGACCAAACTATATGTCCTGAGCCAGTACTGTACAAGGTTATTGAGGGTTATTATTAAGACTGTACAAGTATATCCGCAGACCAAACTATAATTATGTCCTGAGCCAGTACTGTACAAGGTTATTGAGGGTTATTATTAAGACTGTACAAGTATATCCGCAGACCAAACTATATGTCCTGAGCCAGTACTGTACAAGGTTATTGACGGTTATTATTAAGACTGTACAAGTATATCCGCAGACCAAACTATATGTCCTGAGCCAGTACTGTACAAGGTTATTGAGGGTTATTATTAAGACTGTACAAGTATATCCGCAGACCAAACTATAATTATGTCCTGAGCCAGTACTGTACAAGGTTATTGAGGGTTATTATTAAGACTGTACAAGTATATCCGCAGACCAAACTATATGTCCTGAGCCAGTACTGTACAAGGTTATTGACGGTTATTATTAAGACTGTACAAGTATATCCGCAGACCAAACTAAATGTCCTGAGCCAGTACTGTACAAGGTTATTGACGGTTATTATTAAGACTGTACAAGTATATCCGCAGACCAAACTATATGTCTTGAGCCAGTACTGTACAAGGTTATTGAGGGTTATTATTAAGACTGTACAAGTATATCCGCAGACCAAACTATATGTCCTGAGCCAGTACTGTACAAGGTTATTGACGGTTATTATTAAGACTGTACAAGTATATCCGCAGACCAAACTATATGTCTTGAGCCAGTACTGTACAAGGTTATTGACGGTTATTATTAAGACTGTACAAGTATATCCGCAGACCAAACTATATGTCTTGAGCCAGTACTGTACAAGGTTATTGAGGGTTATTATTAAGACTGTACAAGTATATCCGCAGACCAAACTATATGTCTTGAGCCAGTACTGTACAAGGTTATTGAGGGTTATTATTAAGACTGTACAAGTATATCCGCAGACCAAACTATATGTCTTGAGCCAGTACTGTACAAGGTTATTGAGGGTTATTATTAAGACTGTACAAGTATATCCGCAGACCAAACTATATGTCCTGAGCCAGTACTGTACAAGGTTATTGAGGGTTATTATTAAGACTGTACAAGTATATCCGCAGACCAAACTATATGTCCTGAGCCAGTACTGTACAAGGTTATTGAGGGTTATTATTAAGACTGTACAAGTATATCCGCAGACCAAACTATATGTCCTGTGCCAGTACTGTACAAGGTTATTGAGGGTTATTATTAAGACTGTACAAGTATATCCGCAGACCAAACTATATGTCTTGAGCCAGTACTGTACAAGGTTATTGACGGTTATTATTAAGACTGTACAAGTATATCCGCAGACCAAACTATATGTCCTGAGCCAGTACTGTACAAGGTTATTGACGGTTATTATTAAGGGGGGGTCACCTGTTTTTTTTCTCTTTCTCTCAATTTCTCTCTCTCTCTGGATTGTATCCATTCGGCCCCATTTAGGCAACAGTTTTAAGACGCTTATCCCCATTCAGGTGTCGATCTCTTCTTGGCGAGCGTTAGCAAGCCAGCATTATATGGAGAAATCAGGCTTCGCCGGAGAATGTTTTTTATTGAAAAATGTACAAATTTAGTTTGCTGACACAACAAAAATATATATATGCTGGCTCGCTACCGCTCACCAGGAAAATATTGACACCTGGATGGGGGTAAACGTCTTAAAACAGTAGGTTGAATGGGGCCGAATGGATACAAGCCAATGAGAGAGGGAGAGAAAGAGAAAACAAGCGAGGTGGGCTCCCTTAAGGAAAGTAGGGGCATGTATTTTGCGTGTAGCTAACGACGCCAGTGGCACCAATATGGCCGAAGATGGCCGATCATTTACTTAAATGGGCCCACCTCGCTGTTTTTCTCTTTCTCTCCCTCTCTCTTTGGCTTGTATCCATTTGGCCCCATTCTGCCTACTGTTTTAAGACATTTAACCCCATCCAGGTGTCAATATTTTCCTGGCGAGCGGTAGCGAGCCAGCATAGGCTATATATATTTTTGTTTTGACAGCAAGGAAAATTTGTAAATTTTTCGATAGAAAAAATTCTCCGGCGAAACCGGATTTCTCCATACAATGCTGGTTCTCTATCGCTCGCCAGGACGAAATCGACACCTGGATGGGGATAAACGTCTTAAGACAGTTGGCTAAATGGGGCCGAATGGATACATGCCAGGGAAAGAGAGAAAAGGAGAGAATGATAACAAAAAACCGGTGACCCCCCCTAACTACAGGGTTGCTATAGTACATTTAATATAAGTCGGCAAAGCATTCCTGACCAAACTTCTATACAGTGTTGCCAATTTAGCTACTGTCCCGCTAGATCTAGAGGGATTTACTTCGATCTAGAGGCAAAATGTGATATCTACCGACATGAATTCTAGCGATTCTCTGGAGTTTGAGCCATTTTAGAGCGATATTGTAGAGATTGTGGCATTATTATAGCAATTCTCGGCATTTGTTTACTATCTAGCGCACTTGATTTGGTAACCCTGCTTCTATATCTCAAAAACGACTATAGTAATCGAGCTAATTTATGTACCATATGGGAAGAGTCACTCAAGAAACAGATGTGGAAATTACAGCCGATTTGCTCTAGTTCTTTTTGAGATACAGAGGATAAAGGTCATGATGTTTCGCCTACTTACAGCTAATAGACTATAGACTATAGGTATGTGTACCAACCAGGAGAGTCATGGATACACAGTCTATATATAAAGCTTGGGGGGAAATAATACGCTATAATGGTGAGTAAATGTTCGAAAATAAGACTCAAAATTATCATGCTATCCAACAATAAATAAATATATAAATAGATATAATGAATAAATAAATAGATACAATAAACAAATAAATATAATGCATAAATAAATATATACATAAATAAATAGATATAATGAATAAATAAATATATACATAAATACATAACTACCTACATACGTACGTATATATTCTGACATACGGAGCCCTGTATGTTAATTTAAGAGTTAGAATTAGAGTTGAAGGAGTGCCAAACTACCCAGGCGGCGAAGCAGACCAGCGAGCGAACCAGCGAGGGGGAAACCAGCTCGTCAGCATACCAGCAAACAAGCCTTCACACCTGCGTGCGTCATAGGGGACCCTGCAAACTACTTCGATGACCCGACGATGCTATGACGTATGATCGACGCCAGGAGACTCCATTGGACCACGCACCTGCTACGCAACTCGAGGAGCTGTGATTGGGGCGCGCACCATCACCCGCCTCCTGATTCGTTCCTACACCATCATTGTTTAGTATATAAGACCCGAGTAGTGGGCATTCAAATCAGTCTCATTTGGAGTTGGGAAGGTGAACTTGCAGCTGGAGGAAGACGGGGTGAAGTATTATAATGGGATTGTGACTGTCAGTCAGATTATATAAGTGTGTGTTAAGTGTGTTCGGTGTAAACACTTACGTTATGTTGGTTAGTGAGATATGTGATTGGGAATTAACGTTAACGCTACTATTATGTACTTAACTATTTTAGTTTACTAACTTGTGGACTAAAGCAACTCTTTAAGTAATTGGGTTATGATGAAAGTAATACTATTGTTTTATATTAATACTTACGAGTTCTTTCATTTTCTTTTAATTAAGCTTACATTGCTTAACGTTGCTTAGTACGTTGATACTATTGTCTCTTATTAGTAATATCGCCTTAGTCTAACATGGCTGTTTTAATGTTACTTCTAGTGATTTCCTAAGCTGAAGAAAATTCTTTTAGCTTCAAAATATTATTTTTGCTTTTCATATTATTTGAGTGAGACCTGAATCGAATCTATGAAGCGATCCTGTAACTTAATTTACTCATAATCAAACCTCAATGTTACGTGGTTAAGAAATACATTTATCTAATTATTAAATATATATCTAACTTTTTATGTGACTTTGATATTAATCCTGATGATAATAATATAATACTATTAACGTAAGACAAGAACCAAGAATAATTACATTAAATATAAATAAAAGGACATATAAGAAAACTAGCTATTCATTTCAAAAGGGGTAAGAGACAAACTATTTATTCATTTCAAAAGGGGTAAGAGACAGAAATATTCTTACTTTAATATTTATCTTTCAAGACTTTTTATAGAATTAATAGTCCTTCTTTAGATATAACTTATTCGGTTCATAACCATAGCCTACTAAGCTGTGGTTAAATAATAATTCTTTATAAATACTACATGACTTTAATTAGTTTCAGTATTTTCATAATTAAAGAGTATCAGTCCATAAAGGATACCAAGTCCTAAGATCCAAAAGGAAAGGAAGCAACAACAGGAAATAATTTTATTAGATTTTACTTTTGTTTTGCCTTCAGCTGACTGATACCTTAATATATATCTCTGTGCTATCTAGATTCATCAAGTTAACCACTTGAGGATCAAGATACGTAACAGAAGAGTGGCGACCTCGCCAGGATTTGTTTCATACAGTTTCACTCAGTTTAATTACCGTTTCACTACTTAACCCTTAATTAGCGGCTCACCACATAAGTCGTATTTAATAAAGCTGGACTATGTGGCGGCGCTCGACATAGGTCGAGTGGCAATTTCAGCACGTAATGTTGCTGAGAGAGAGAGACAAGTGGTGGCAGGAGAGTAGCGAGCGTATGACTGCTCCAGACCACCGCGGCGAACATACTGACACGAATCCCAGCTCCCTCCTCCCTCTCTCACTCGCTATATAAGGAATTGTATCGGGAAAGTGGCTAATTACATGCTTTTTGCACTCGCGTTGCACGGTTATTGCAAGAAAACTAGCCATCATAAAAGGATCGTTATGGTGTCATTCGAAAGCTCTGTTTATGCCCTTTCAGGGATAGGTACTTGTTTTACGTTCTGGGTCTTATTTAGGCATGAAAATGATCACGTAAACAGCCCTATTTTGGCTAAAAACACCCCGCTGGGCGGTACATATAAATAAACCGCATAGGCCGCTCGTAAGGTGTTAAAAATCAAATATTAATCATGCCTCATCTAATTAATGACGAAGATGCTCGAGTTTTCATAGAATCAGAACCCACAGCCCCTGATATTGACTCTGTCAAAATCCGAACTGAAAGTGCTTGCCTCGCATCTCCAGTTAAGTGTCTCAAACATGTCCAAAGTAGAGGTGGCTCAGACCATAAAAACCCACCCTGTAGAAGGCGAGGAGGGTGACGGAGCAGTTGGTGGGATCCCGAGTAAACCTAGCCAACTTGATGAACAATTGCCACCTGGTTTGACCGGTGATCAAATCTTAGAACTAGCCAGAATAAAAGCAAATACCGAAGAAGCCAGAATAAAAGCAAAGACCGAACAAGCCGGACTAAATACAGAACTAGCCAGAATAAATGCCGAACAAGCCAGAGCAAATACCGAAGAAGCCAGCATAAAAGCCATAGCAACGACCGAACAATGTGAATATCAATATCGTACGGCTCAACTAAATGTCAATACAAATGCTCCCTTAATTGCTCCCCCTCTGGGATTGACTATGACTAGTGTCATTCCACCTTTCACTGAGGATAATGTGCAGGATTTCTTTGTTTTGTTTGAGGAAGTTGCTGGAGGTATGAAGTGGACAAGAGATCAATGGCCTTTTATGTTACAAACCGTTTTGACAGGGCAGGCTCAAGCCACGTATTTGTCAGAAGTAGCAGAGGTTAGGCAGGATTATGACAATCTCAAAGAAGCTATCCTAAAAACCTATCAATTGCAGCCTGAGGCTTACAGGCAATCTTTCCGTAAAAACCAGAAGAAAGTAGAAGAAACTCATAAGGTATTTGCCAGAACCATGACTAAAACTTTCAATCATTGGGTCAAGAGTAAGAAAGTCACAAGCTACAACGATCTGATGGAGTTGGTCCTGTTAGAAAATTTCCTATGGAAAATTGATTCTTCTGTATCCTATCATTTAAAGGGGAAAAAGGTAGATTGTCTTGCCGACGCCGCTGACATGGCTGACACATACGTGCTCAACAACAAATTTCGTGGAAAGAAGCCCTACGATAATTCTAGTTCTAATTTTAAGTATCCCAATCACAAATCTGACAGACCCAGTCACAAGCCTGTAACGTCTTCCTCAGCTAGCCAAAATAGAATTGTTCCCCCAACTAAAAATGCGACTCAGGGCAATGGTAACAGAGGTGGGGCCCAAATTAATAGTAATGTTCAAAGAGGGAACGTTCCCGTATCCCCTAAAGTATGTACTTTTTGTGGCAAGAGAGGCCACCTAGCTTATCAGTGCTGGGCCAAGGAGAAAACCGAGAGATCGGGGCAGGCAGTTGCCGCCGTATCTCAAACTCCATATGTGCCTGTAATGCAGGACTCCCGACAGGGCACCTAGCACCAAAAGTTCCTTTAATACAAGACTCCCGACAGAAGGAGTACTTAGCAGCTAACGTAAATCATCTAGACAGGGGTGTAGTAGCATGTGTGGTGCAACCCACTAGGGTTAAGCCAATAATAATTTCACCATCAGTGCAGGACAGTTACCGTCCCTTTATTTCATCTGGCAACGTGAGATTAAATGGTTGTATGCATGAGGTAAAAATTCTGAGACACAGGTTCTACTAGCACCGTCATGGTGAATCCTTACACTGAGTGCCCACCTGGCGAACCAGTTGTAATGAGAGGTGCTGAAGGCCAATTTTATGCATACTTGGTAAAAGGCGAAATTGAATGTGAGTTACTACAGGGTGAGGCCACCATAGCTTTGTGTAGGTCCCAAGATATCCCTGTGCCTGGGGTAACACTCTTTTTGGGGAATGATGTAGTAGGTGAGAAGGTCCGACCAGACCCAATTTTGTCACTTTCCCCTGTTAACGAGCCACTAACCGGTGAGCTCGAAAAGGAGATGCCAACAGTTTTCCCTGTGTGTGCTGTCACACGTTCAATGTCTCAAGTAGCAGTTCCCTCAGACAGAGATGTACCGAATGTAAGAGTTGATGAAAGGGATGATGAGAGTGTGAATGACGCTCCAACTGTGCCTGATGATGTGACTGAGGTGGATTTATCTGACACCTTTATGGCTCATCTTGACCCTAACGATGACCATGAAACCCCTCCAAATTGTCCTAGTGGCCTGGTAGAGCTACAGAGAGATGATAGTGAATGCAAGGAGTTCGCTGCCAGGGCCATGAGTGAAGAGGAATGTGAGAAGGAGGGTGGTGAATGTTTCTACCTCAAAGGAGGAGTATTGTGGCGTAGATGGAGACAGCCACACAGACCAATCGATGACGGGGCCTGGGACGTCCATCAAGTAGTAGTCCCCAAACCTTGTCGTAGAGATATCTTGGAAATGGCACATTGTATACCATTGGCAGGACACCTAGGTGTAAGAAAAACTCTAGACAGAATCAGAGCCCACTTTTACTGGCCAGGAATGTGTGCAGATGTAGTGGAGTTTTGTAGAGTGTGTCACACTTGCCAGATGACAGGTAAACTCAATCAGAAGGTGCCTGTACATCCTCTGGTGCCCTTGCCCGTCTTCGAGAATCCTTTTACTCGGGTGGTAGTGGACATTGTAGGCCCATTGCCTAAGACTTCCCAAGGTAACAACTCGCTACCCAGAGGCTATACCCTTAAGGACTACCCCTGCTCCAATTGTCATCAAGGAACTGCTCCAATTCTTCACCAGAATGGGTTTCCCCCATGAGGTGCAAAGTGATCAAGGAACTAATTTTACCTCTAACATTTTCCAGCAGTCCCTGAAGGAGTTGGGTATCGAGCATGTTAAGTCTAGCACCTACCACCCAGAGAGTCAAGGGGTTCTCGAACGATATCATCAGACATTAGAAGGAATGTTGCATAAATATTGTACAGAGACCGGAGTTGAGTGGGATAAGGGGGTACCTTTTCTTTTATTTACTACTCGTGAGGTTCCAACTGAATCCCTGGGTTTTTCCCCTAATGAGCTAGTTTTCGGTCACCAGGTAAGAGGTCCTTTGCAACTATTGCAGGATAGCCTAGTTGGCCAGGAGGGGAACCAAAACCTCTTCAAGTATGTTTCAGATTTCAAAACCCGGCTGAGATCCTCATGTGAGTTTGCCGCTCAAAACTTGACAGTGGCTAAAAGCTCCATGAAGAACTGGTATGACAGAAAAGCCTGTGAGAGGGAGTTTCAGCCCGGTGATGAGGTTTTGGTCCTGCTCCCCCTTTTTGGCCAACCTTTATCTGCCAAGTTCAGGGGCCCATATAAGATCATTCAGAGGGTGAGCATTACCGATTATCTAGTGACTACCCCAGACAGGAGAAAGCCCACGCAAGTATTCCATATAAATATGTTGAAACCCTACCATAGGTCCCCTGATTCCTCTCCTCCAGATTCTCCCACTGTGGCAGTGAATGTCAGGACCTGTGGACAGCCTGGTGCGGACGAAGTCTTCAGTTCTCTTACTGACCCGCAACAGACTGTTCCAGAGCCTGAAGGTATCTATGCAGACTTTGACTTGTCATGTAGCCTATCCAACTTTCAGTATAACTCAGTAGCTTGGGGAGAATTACCATCTAAACTATGTCATCTTCCCTCTGATCAAGCGAACCAACTAATCTCTGATTTATCTCAGTCTCCCAGTGTGTTCCGTGATACTCCAGGGCTCACTTCTTTGGCCTTGCACGACATCGACGTGGGGGATGCATCCCCCATTAAACTATCCCCTACCGTGTCTCACCACAACGCAGGAGTATACTGCAGGTCGAGCTTGACTTTATGTTATCAAACGAGCTGATCACAAGGGCCTTAAGCCAGTGGAGTAGTCCGGTCATACTTGTGCCAAAGCCAGACGGGAGCCATAGGTTATGTATGGACTATAGGCAAGTTAATGCTGTCACAAAGAACGATACCTACCCACTGCCACGGATCAAAGATTACATTTCCCAGGTTGGCCTCATACAGCAGTAAGATAAATTTATTGAGAGGATTTTGGCAATTAGCTCTCCCTTGTAGAGAGGTAAATATCATGCTTTAGTAGTGCGCTTTCAAGCCTTCAGCTGTGAGATGCCTTGCAGTTCGAATAACGCTCCAGCTACGTTCCGGCTATGTTCTGATGTGGTACCTGGGGACGTTGCCTACTTTGGGTGATATCCTTATTATATCCTCATTATAATCTTGCTGTTGCCAATCTGGTGGTGAATCTATTTATGTATTATGTTTAATATTATGTACTATACTCCTTAAACTCTTTTCTAGGGGGGAGGTCTGACATACGGAGCCCTGTATGTTAATTTAAGAGTTAGAATTAGAGTTGAAGGAGTGCCAAACTACCCAGGCGGCGAAGCAGACCAGCGAGCGAACCAGCGAGGGGGAAACCAGCTCGTCCGCATACCAGCAAACAAGCCTTCACACCTGCGTGCGTCATAGGGGACCCTGCAAACTACTTCGATGACCCGACGCTATGACGTATGATCGACGCCAGGAGACTCCATTGGACCACGCACCTGCTACGCAACTCGAGGAGCTGTGATTGGGGCGCGCACCATCACCCGCCTCCTGATTCGTTCCTACACCATAATTGTTTAGTATATAAGACCCGAGTAGTGGGCATTCAAATCAGTCTCATTTGGAGTTGGGGAAGGTGAACTTGCAGCTGGAGGAAGACGGGGTGAAGTATTATAATGGGATTGTGACTGTCAGTCAGATTATATAAGTGTGTGTTAAGTGTGTTCGGTGTAAACACTTACGTTATGTTGGTTAGTGAGATATGTGATTGGGAATTAACGTTAACGCTACTATTATGTACTTAACTATTTGATTGGGAATTAACATTAACGCTACTATTATGTACTTAACTATTTGATTGGGAATTAACGTTAACGCTACTATTATGTACTTAACTATTTTAGTTGACTGACTTGTGGACTAAAGCATCTCTTTAAGTAATTGGGTTATGATGAAAGTAATACTATTGTTTTATATTAATACTTACAAGTTCTTTCATTTTCTTTTAATTAAGCTTACATTGCTTAACGGTGCTTAGTACGGTGATACTATTGTCTCTTATTAGTAATATCGCCTTAGACTAACATGGCTGTTTTAATGTTACTTCTAGTGATTTCCTAAGCTGAAGAAAATTCTTTTAGCTTCAAAATATTATTTTTGCTTTTCATATTATTTGAGTGAGACCTGAATCGAATCTATGAAGCGATCCTGTAACTTAATTTACTCATAATCAAACCTCAATGTTACGTGGTTAAGAAATACATTTATCTAATTATTAAATATATATCTAACTTTTTATGTGACTTTGATATTAATCCTGATGATAATAATAATATAATAATATTAACGTAAGACAAGAACCAAGAATAATTACATTAAATATAAATAAAAGGACATATAAGAAAACTAGCTATTCATTTCAAAAGGGGTAAGAGACAGAAATATTCTTACTTTAATATTTATCTTTCAAGACTTTTTATAGAATTAATAGTCCTTCTTTAGATATAACTTATTCGGTTCATAACCATAGCCTACTAAGCTGCGGTTAAATAATAATTCTTTATAAATACTACATGACTTTAATTAGTTTCAGTATTTTTCATAATTAAAGAGTATCAGTCAATAAAGGATACCAAGTCCTAAGATCCAAAAGGAAAGGAAGCAACAACAGGAAATAATTTTATTAGATTTTACTTTTGTTTTGCCTTCAGCTGACTGATACCTTAATATATATCTCTGTGCTATCTAGATTCATCAAGTTAACCACTTGAGGATCAAGATACGTAACAATATATATATATATATATATATATATATATATATATATATATATATATATATACAGTATATATACATAAATAAATGAATATATAAATGGACGTGTAACGGACTGCCACTCCTTTTTCTTTTCTGAGCAACTATGATATCCCTGGTTGCACAAATCTAGTGTCGCAACATTGCAACAGTGAAGGAGGCAAAATACAACAATAACAATGGAAAAGGAAATGAAAGCAACTAAATCCATATCTGAAAACTGTTGCACTAGAAGAGCTCAAGCAAATCGGCCTCGTGTTCACTTTATATATTCTGTAAAATCTCAAAATCTCTCTCATGTTCACTTTGTATATTCTTAAACTATAAATCTGCTTCATGTTATTTTTGTATATTCTTCAAAATCTATAAATCTGCTTCATGTTCACTTTATATGTTCTTCAAAAATTATAACATATATCTGCTCCTTGTTCACTTTGTATATTCTTCAAAAACTCTAAATATCTCTCATGTTCACTTTGTATATTCTTAAACTATAAATCTGCTTCATGTTCACTTTGTATGTTCTTCAGAAACTATAACATTAATTTGCTTCTTGTTCACTTTGTATATTCTTCAAAAACTATAAATCGGCTTAATGTTCACTTCGCAAATTCTTCAAAAACTATAAATTCTGCCTCATGATCACTTTGTTATTCTTCAAAAGCTATAAATGTGCCTCATGTTCACTTTATGTAATCTTTGAAAACTATGAATCCGTGTTGTGTTCACTTTATATGTTCTTCAAAAATTATAAAACTTATCTGCTCCTTGTTCACTTTGTATATTCTTCAAACTCTAAATCTCTCTCATGTTAATTTTGTATAATCTTCAAAAACTATAAATCTGTTTCGTGTTCACTTTGTAAATTCTTCGAAAACAATAAACCTTCGTCATGTTCACTTTGCATATTCTTCAACAACTATACATCTATTTCGTGTTCACTTTGTATAATCATCATTACCTATTCATGTATTATAAAGTTTCAAACATTAGATTATAAATACAAATAAGGAGGCTATTAAGGGGTAGTTTGTGGATCCCCTTCTCCCTCATGTTTAGTCCCATTAGTTTGGAGATTTTAGCACATTTACCCCATCAATTGGACGATTTTAAGACCTTTCCTAATATATTTGGGTGTCTTGTTTCCCCTAACGAACGATATCGAGCCTACAATGTAGGAGGAATCAGCCTTCAGCCGTGCCATTTGTCTACCGATAAATGCACATATTTATCTACAAATCTGTTAAAGCTCGACGAAGGTCTACGAGGAAACTAAAATATAAAACTAATTATATAAATACATAGATAAACAAATAAATGAATATAACAAGTACAAAATTGGCCTCAATTGTTGCTTCAGGTTCCATCATAATTATATTTGTTTAGATATTATGCTTCTAGTCAACATTAGCTACCGTACAGTAATCAAGACACTTAAGCTCTTCTGTACAGGCGATGTCTTGTTATATTATATTCTAGCTATACTTATACATTATTTGGCAGCCTAAGAAGGATCTGTGGTACTAAAAAGGGTTAAATGAGATATTTCGAAGTCTGTTAATTGCTGGAGGCCCTTGTTAAGTTGAACTCAATCGTCTAATAGTGGCCATAAAAAAGTTAAAGGGACGGCACCGGTACTGAAAGTGTTAGTACGAGTCAAATTAGCTCAATATATGTAGCAAATGCCGTTTTCGTTATGTGGGTATTCTTCCATCCTACCAATAAATATATAAACATTGTGAATGCATGCAGTTTAGTAGCTTTTCCCCGTTTCCAAAAAACACACCATCATAGCAAGTTTACTCCCTCCCCCCTCTCTCTCTCTCTCTATATATATATATATATATATATATATATATATATACAGGGTGTCCCAGGAGGAAAGGGCATAA
This sequence comes from Paralithodes platypus, assembly GCA_032716605.1. NCBI lineage: Eukaryota > Metazoa > Arthropoda > Malacostraca > Decapoda > Lithodidae > Paralithodes > Paralithodes platypus. Next base: position 14,225,265 of record CM064547.1, on the reverse strand, counting down.
ATTTGGGAAAAGATAGAACAAGGTATTCTAAGCCTAAAATGTTCTATAAGAAATATTCCAAATCTCGACCGGTATAGAGGTATTGCATGTTGAAAATGGTATTTTCTTCAGTAATTCCCCATAAGGCTGGCCTAGGTGGCGTACTGCCTACCATACCTCCATCTTTCTTCAAGTATTTTACCATATTATTATAAACATACTATAATTTTGTAAGTTGCAAAATGATTATAAACATATTAGCTCACTTTGGACCAGTTGGAAACTATTTGACATGAAAAAGTCCATTACAGTGATGCGGGGGAAGACACTACATTAAACCTGCAATATATTTTTAACAGTTGATATTTAGATTTTTTGTTATAGAACATTTTATGCTTAGAATAGCATGTTTTATAAGTTCCCAAAGTTATGCCCTTTCCTCCTGGGACACCCTGTATATATATATATATACAGTATATATGTCTCTCCACAACACAGTTCAACTTGACAATAGAGGTTGGATTAATGTTACCCTGCACCTGTGTTATACCTTGTTCCAAATAAGTATACCAAAACTCTTGAACATTAACCTCTATAGCTCACAGATAACTAGAGTAATCGAGCTATTATTTATACCATTTGGGAAGGGTCAGCCAGGGACATGTAACCCCCAATTACTCTAGCCCTTATTGAGTTACAGAGGTTGGGGTTCATGATTTCTGCCCTACCTACTCCGAACAGGGTATAGTATCTACGAAGAAAGCTTATTATCAGTTCAGTGGCATGATCTGAGGGAAAGCCTATTATCAGCTGTTATCTGGACATGATCCCTACAGCTTACAAAGACAGACCAGATTATCAACTAGTATTCAAGAGAGATGAGCCATGAACCAGTGTTCAATACGTATACACCCACTTGAATCTATAAATATTTAAAGCTAAATTCAGAATCATCTGTTATATAATACTAATGATTAAATGTCACGTTTGGTTTCGGTACATATTCTAATGGGTGAATACTATTGAGGCTCACGGCTATACATACTCTGTGTAATATATATATGCACTATAACCGTATTTTTTAAGGTAATTCTGCTAAATAATGATGTCTACAGCTCCATTTTCACAATAATCCAACACTCGCAAGTGGTCAGTTAATATGTGTATGACATTAATTATGCTATATATATATAATTGTCCCTCAACAATAAACCTGGTCCTAATGTATGTAGGGTGGCTCCGGTAGAAAAATAGTGTAACATGTATATTTCACTTACATAACTATACATGAAAGCTAGGCTCACCCTCATATTAGATACCCACTTATATTAATTACTCCCTGTCAATTTAACTGTCATATTTGACCACCACCCCCTATTCCATCAACACTCTAAGATATTTATATTTATTATATATATATATATATATATATATATATATATATATATATATATATATATATACTGTATATATATTTGTTTTTTTGTTTTTTCTATGTGAATGCGAGAGACAAAAGGCATACCTGCCTGCAGCGAGTGCCTCCCCCAGTTTTCAAAGAGTGACAGGGCCAAAATCAAGGGACGTACGAGCTAAAATGCCTGGACACGCAGTGTTCTTAAAGCAATATAAGTCATAGGGAGAGGGAAAGACTGATTCTGGGAGAGAATTCCAGAGCTCAGCAGTTGAATAGAAGAAAGTCTGAGTTTCATTCTTGGGTTGGAGAGTTGCACAGAGTAGGGGTGGGATTGTGTTGCAAGGCGGGTACTACGTACCCTACGTAGAGGAGGTGGTATACACTGGGAAAGCTCCAAGGAACACTGATTATTGTAGTAGCAATAGAATAGCGAGAGAGATGCAACATTGCGGCGAAGAGAGAGAGATTGCCGAGAGTTGGTGAGTGGACGGGAGTTAATGATACGAAAGGCTTTCCTTTCTACTTTGTCTAGGAGTGCAGTGTGAGAATATCTTCCCCACACATGTGAACAATACTCAATACAAGGACGCACTGTGACTCTGTACAGAGCAAGAAGCTGCGCAGTGGTAAAGAACCCCTTGAGGCGGTTGAGCACACCCATCTTCTGGGAGGCTGCCTTAGCAAGACTGGTAATATGGTCCTTCCAAGTGAGAGCAGAATAAAAAGAGACACCGAGAATATTGAGAGAAGATGAAGGATTGATTTTTGTATTGTTGATGAATAAGGGATATTCCTCTTTAGGTTCCTGATGGGTAGTAAGATGATAAATTGGGTCTTGGAAGCATTAAATGCAACAAGGTTTTCTCTACCCCAATTGAAAATAGTAGCTAGATCAGAAGATAAGTGTTTTATGGCTTCATTAAGTTTGATTTTGAGGGATTGCTGGCTGGGGCGTTCTGGAAAACTAATTGAGTAGTGTAAGGTAGAGTCGTTTGCATATAAATGGATGGGACTGGATGTACAGTTGAGAAGATCACTTATGAAAATTAGAAAGAGAATAGGATATAGGACAGAACCCTGAGGAACACCGTAGTTGATAGGATGAGGAAATGAGCGATGGCCACAGAACCCTGTCCACAACCGCAGCTATGGAACGGCCGGAAAGGAAATTAGAGACAAAGGCACAGATGGAGGGATAGAAACCGAAGGAAGGTAGTTTGGAAATTTAAAAATTGTGCCAGACTCTAGCGAAGGCCTTCGATATGTCTAGTCACTCTAGTGCAACAGAAAAAGTCTCACCGAAGTCCCGAAAGTCGGATGACCAAGAGTTAGTACGATATATATATATATATAATTATATATACCGGTATATATATATATATATATTATATATACTGTATATTATATATATATATATAATTATATATACCGGTATATATATATATATATATATATATATATATATATATATATATATATATTTTCTTTAATACATACGAGGTTGAAAGAAATGGCAATTTCTGCGTTGGAAATTTTATTATTCAAAGTTTCCAGGTCTCTGATGAGTTTTCGCTGGGTGGCAGGAAGTAGATGAAAGAGATGAGCAAAATTCATGGTGGTACGGGGTTACATTAAAGTACATGATGATACAGGATATACGACGCGTTTCACTGGACAACCAGCATTATCAAGTAAGGAAGGAATGATATAAAAGGTAAACAGGAAGGGTATATATAGAGGGTGGAGGATCAGAGGAGGCGGAAAACAGGGGGCAAAAGTCTGCTATTGGTGGAAGGGAAAACTAGGAGAGAAAAAGGGGGTAACCGCTTCACGCATGCGCACTGGATGCGGGATGGTGGTCGATAGGTGGGGTCGAAGCTGATTGGCTGCGTGTCGAGGGGCGTGGCCTAAGTTGTGTGGCGCCTGCAGAAGACGAAGCTGAAGGAGGTAGCGCGGGGGGCTGCGTCAAGGGCACCGGGGGGCGAGGAGGGGTGTTAGGTCCTGTAGGGTAGTGCCTTTTGGCAGAAGGAAGGATCTGAAGGTCCAGAGTTTGGTTGTTGATGTTGGGATGTAAGGCTTGGATATATAAAGCTTCGAGTATAGGTAATCTCCTTGGGTCACTTTCTTTATCGAGTATGGTGGTGTGTTTCTCTAACTCGTTGCGTGTGAGGTGAGGGTGGTTAGGGGTGAGATAGTGGTCTTTGATGGCTCCAGCCTGAAGGTGAAGAGTTAACCGACGTTATTCCTTCCTTACTTGATAATGCTGGTTGTCCAGTGAAACGCGTCGTATATCCTGTATCATCATGTACTTTAATGTAACCCTGTACCACCATGAATTTTGCTCATCTCCTTCATCTACTTCCTGCCACCCAGCGAAAACTCATCAGAGACCTGGAAACTTTGAATAATAAAATTTCCAACGCAGAAATTGCCATTTCTTTCAACCTCGTATGTATTAAAGAAAATGTATTACCTGGCTTTACCAATATATATATATATATATATATATATATATATATATATATATATATATACTGTACATATATTAAACCCCATAATAGTAGAACCCACTTATAATCTATTAACCCCTTTAGTTAATCATATAATTAACTACACCTTCATAATCCCTAAGTTAAACTGATCACACTGATATGTATATTTATATTGTTTATACTTACATTTTATAAACATTAATTGTAAACAATCTCTTCCCCCTAGACATCACAGAATGTCAAGTTAACCCCTACAAAACCCAGTTCATATCCAGTTTCACCCAGATACACACAGATTCATGACCCACCTAGAATTGCTGACTGAAACACTGTCCGCTAGCTCATAGCGAGAACTTGGCTACCCTCTCACTTCAGCAAGAGACCTAAGAAAGGAAAGTTCTATTCTGTTAACTCTTTGGTCTTACGACTCTTACCCCTCTCATTAACTCTAAAATACTCCCTTTACACCCAGTCAATCTTATACTCCATAACCAAGATTATAAACTTATTGGTGGTCAACCACATAACCACTTTATAGACTGAGTGTATAACCCTGCTAACTCAATCCATAACCACTTAGGAGTATATCTAAACTGTTGTATTATTGTATATTATAAGTTACTATATAATTAAGTTTCCTTTACTCCTTATATATGTTATTGACTTATATATATTCCCCGGTCATACTCAAGATTACAATAGTCTTACTCTGATTTGTAAATCATTGAACTTACGATCAATGTGTGTGTGTGTGTGTGTGCCAATTCAATGCACATAAATAACTATATATTCCTCTATATTTACATTTTTAATACATTCTCCCTATCTCTCTCTTTCTCTCTCCCTCTCTCTCTCTCTCTCTCTCTCTCTCTCTCTCTCTCTCTCTCTCTCTCAGTTACTCAGTTGTTACGTAGATTTGGTAGCAAAATGTGTTGTTTGTTATGAATTCTAGGCATTAATACGACGCAGAAACATGGTTCATCCATTAAATATCGAAAAATCAGTTGCTAAGGGATTCATTTTACCATCAGCTGATATAAAACCGCCTTATGTAACTCGGTAGTATCGTAATCATCATCTCATTCTTGCAATAATTAATTATAGTACAGAAAGTAATTAATATTTTCTCAATGATACTTCAAGTCAATTATAGAGAGCAATCCTGTTACAGTACAAGCGTACTTAAACAGTTCCTACAGAATATCGAACTATTAACAATTAAAACTGCATTGCCTATAGCCCTCAACTAACGTACTGTATATCTAAAACACGCAAACAAAAAAAGTATTAAATCCTCAGCAAAAAAGAAATATAAAAAATATATAGGGTTTCCAGTCCTGAATAGACTACCACCATAACCTTACTTTAAAAAAATCCCACCTCCACCCCTGCCAAAAAAAAGCACAAAAAAAAAAAAAAAAAAAAAACGCATCTCCAATATTTTCCGCTCTGAAGCAGCACCGTTCTGCCGGGGATTTTACTACTTGTTTGTCTCCCAAGTGTTCATCACTAAATACTCTTTTCTGGCTAAACATCCATTCTTAACTAAAACTGCTGGCGATTTATGATGAATGTTAGGATAAAGAAGAGGGATATCTCTCTCTCTCCCCCCCCCCTCTCCCTCTCTCCCTCTCTCTCTCTCTCTCTCTCTCTCTCTCTCTCTCTCTCTCCTGGCAATGATAACTAAGGCTTAGTCACACAAACAAAATAGGAAATCATCAACGCAAAATTATCAACTTTTATAATATTAGCAAATATAATTTGTTCTTTCACTGCGGGGTTCTAATTACAAAAACCAAAACTATGTAATAACAATATCACCAACACATCCACCAACAACTACAACAATATTCCCACCTCCACCACCATCACCAACAACAATTAATAACACTATCACCAACAACACCACCAACAATGACAATTATCACCACCAACAACATTACTTTCATCATCAACAACAACCGCGACACCACCAACATCACCACCAACATCAACCACATAACCAACAGCAATAACAACTAGGGTGGTGGAAGCAATATTAATAACAATGACGAGAGAATTTGGAGGAGAGAGCCACGACAAATGCCAATCTAACCACAGGTAGAGAGAGTGAGAATATGTGCGTGTGAGTGTGTGTTTGTAGGATAGAACCCATAACTAGTGTGTGTGGGTGTTTGTAGGATAGAACCCATAACTAGTGTGTGTGGGTGTTTGTAGGATAGAACCCATAACTAGTGTGTGTGGGTGTTTGTAGGATAGAACCCATAACTAGTGTGTGTGGGTGTTTGTAGGATAGAACCCATAACTAGTGTGTGTGGGTGTTTGTAGGATAGAACCCATAACTAGTGTGAGTGTGTGTTTGTAGGATAGAACCTATAACTAGTGTGTGCGGGTGTTTGTAGGATAGAACCCATAACTAGTGTGTGTGGGTGTTTGTAGGATAGAACCCATAACTAGTGTGTGTGGGTGTTTGTAGGATAGAACCCATAACTAGTGTGTGTGGGTGTTTGTAGGATAGAACCCATAACTAGTGTGTGTGTGTGTGTGTTTGTAGGATAGAACCCATAACTAGTGTGTGTGGGTGTTTGTAGGAAAAATAATACCGGTAATAATTATAATTGTCGGTTTATTCTTCACTTGCAGCCTGTGAGGCTGAAAATCTACAGTTTTCCTTACCCTAGATACAGTACAATGCTAATTATACTTTAACTACAAGGTCACAGGCGACCTTTGGCGACCGTGTAATGCCTAAGTTCCCAACATAGTACATACACAGATGCAATGGTGAGAAGTATGTGGAGGCTAAAACAAGCTGACTGTTGAGCAGCTTGGCTAAGGAGCGACCATGATACAATCCTCTCCATCGGGATAACCAAAAAGACCTTTAGGATTCTGGGGCAATTGAACCCTCGACCTCGCGGTCTGCTCTGCGGACCACTCAGCTAACCTGGTCCATGTGTGTGTGTGTGTGTGTGTGTGTGTGTGTGTGTGTGTGTGTGTGTGAAGGATAGAACTCATAGCCACAGTGTGTGTTTGGAGGAAAAAACCCATAGTGTGTTTGAATGTGTGTATGTACAAAGTACAAAGGAGTACAAAGTACAAAGGAAATCAAGCAACAATAGGTCTAGTGACCCTTCTAGGCTACTTGTCATCCAAAACACTGAGGATCAAGTGTCCAAACAGTGGTTTAGAGTGGGTAAGGGAACATTGGAAAGGGAACTACTGCCCTGGAACTAATGTCCGTGGCAGGATTAGGAAGTTAGTAGGGGACAGATAGGTTAGTAACTGAGGGGAGGATAAAATAAAGTTATTCATTTACAAACGCAGTCAGTCGCGGGTTTGATGCGAGATATTTGTCTAGGCGAAGTTTAAATGCATCAACGGTGCTGCAGTCTATAACATCTCGGGGAAGCCCATTCCATAAGTTGACAACTCGATTGAAGAAGACATTTTTAGCTTCGTGTGAGTTAAAAGATGTGCATGTTTGTGTTTGTGTAGGATAGAACCCATAGCCACAGTGTGTGAGTGTGTCTGTGTTATGATATTAGAACACAGGGCACATAATGCCATAACCCCTTGATAATGAGACAATTCCTAAGCCGAATGAGAGTATATTGTGGTTATTGAAATATAATAAAGTGTTGTCAGTATCAAGAAAGAATGCCTAGCCTTGGTTTGGGCTGTGCAACACTTCCGATCGTACGTCGGGCCATTATACTTTGCAATAATTGAGTAAAATGAAAACCGAATATATCTTGTTCATGCTGTGCAGATAAATTGTAGAAAAATTCACATTAAAAGTTAAAACACCGACAGGGCAAGTTGCATACTAATGCAGACGGCCTCTCTAAACTACCATTTTCCACCGTCGAGCTTCTTGAAGAGAAGAAATAGCCTTGGACTCATTGGTTACCTAAGAGTTGGCGAGGAAAGATTACAGAAGCAAATGAGCACAGGAGAGATCTGAAAGGCAACAACATATTACGAGAATTAAATACAAATTGACAAAAAACTAAACGCCCTCAAGTCACTTGCCCATCAAACATTAGGACATAACAAAGAAACGACCACACAGTATACAAACAATATATACGTTCAGTGATGGAATATGCTAGCTCCGCTTGGGTTTCTAACCTCACTGAAACACATCACAACACCCTACAGACTATACAGAACAAAGTCCTAAAAACAATGCACAACTACCCCACCTACAACAGGAAACCAAAGTCCTCAAAATCAATAATCACCTTGATATGAGAGGCACGCATATTCTCGTCGCAGCCTCCACAAACAAACACCACCCACTACACTATATAGCAGAACACCCAAACACACCAAGAAACATCAAAACAACATCCAGCATTTGTTATCGTACACAAATATTGTCATCACTCCCACTTCGCCCACCACAAGCCAGTCTCCAGCAGCATATCTATACCCAATTCACCCACCGATTAATCCAGTCACTCAAAGACAACACTCATCTACATGCATGGCCCCCAGAAGTCCATCCCTCAGAAACCCTCGTTTCCCGTGACAGAGTCCAACAGGCTAGGCTGCAATGTGGACACCATCCAGCCCTTATGGGTTATCAGAAGAGGCTAAATGACTCCATCCATGATACCTGTTCAGGATGTAACACAACACCGCACACTATCAAACATATTATGGAAGAGAACATAGCATACAACCACTTACGCCAGCGACACAATATACAGTACATTCCTTGAGAGCCTTGTGGGAAAACCCGGTTCTGGCCGTGGCCTTCCTTAGGAGCTCGGATCTTTTCAGCCAGGCAGCCTAGGGAACCACTACTACTACTACTACTACTTCTACTACTACTACAACAGCAATGTCCCAATCAAGAAAATAGCACTCCATCACACGTCCCAATCAAGACAACACCACTCCATTATCACCAACACCTCCCTGCCTAGGCAAACTCTTTCGTCTCTGTCTATCCTCTAACGTCTTCCCTTCATGCTGAAAGTTTGCTCACATTCAACCTGTCCCAAAGAAGGGTGACCGCTCTCAACCCTCCAACTATCGTCCAATTGCTCTCATCTCTTGTCTTTCTAAAGTTTTTGAAACTATTCTTGCTTCCAAATTTCTTAAGCATTTCTCTTCTCATAATCTGCTCTCAGATCGCCAGTATGGCTTCCTTAAGGGTCGCTCTACTGGTGATCTTCTTTCATATCTTACTAACTCTTGGTCATCCTCCTTTCGGGACTTCGGTGAGACTTTTTCTATTGCACTAGACATATCGAAAGCCTTCGATAGAGTCTGGCATAAATCTTTAATTTCTAAACTACTCTCCTTCAGTTTCTATCCCTCCATCTGTGCCTTTGTCTCTAATTTCCTTTCCGGCCGTTCCATAGCCGCGGTTGTGGACGGCCATAGTTCACTTCCTCACCCTATAAACTCCGGTGTTCCTCAGGGCTCTGTCCTATCTCCTATTCTCTTTCTAATTTTTATAAATGATCTCCTTAACTGTACCTTAATTCCCATCCATTCATACGCAGACGACTCAACCTTACACTACTCCCTTAGTTTTTCAGAACGCCCCAGCCAGCAATTCCTCAACGATAAACGTAATGAAGCCATAGAACTCTTAAATTCTGATCTAAATACAATTTCCAATTGGGGCAGAGAAAACCTTGTTAACTTTAATGCCTCCAAAACCCAATTTCTCCATCTATCTACCCGTCAGGATCTCCCAGCGGACTATCCCTTATTCTTCAACAATACAAAAATCAACCCTTCATCTTCTCTCAATATTCTTGGTGTCTCTTTTTCTTCTGCTCTCATTTGGAAGGACCATATTACCAGTCTTGCTAAGGCAGCCTCCCAGAAGCTGGGTGTGCTCAACCGCCTTAGGGGGTTCTTTTCCCCAGAACAGCTTCTTGCTCTGTACAGGGGCATAGTGCGCCCTTGTATTGAGTATTGTTCACATGTGTGGGGAGGTTCCTCTCACACCACTCTCCTAGACAAAGTTGAAAGGAAGGCCTTTCGTATCATTAACTCCCGTCCACTCACCAACTCTCTGCAATCTCTCTCTCTCCGCCGCAATGTTGCATCTCTCTCGCTATTCTATCGCTACTATAATAATCAGTGTTCCTCAGAGCTATCCCAGTGCATACCACCTCCTTTACGTAGGGCACGTGGTACCCGTCTTGCAACTCAATCCCACCCCTACTCTGTGCAACTCTCCAACCCAAGAGTGAAACGTTACTCTCAAACTTTCTTCTACTCAACAGCTGAGCTCTGGAACTCTCTCCCAGAATCAGTCTTTCCCTCTTCCTATGACTTAAATTACTTCAAACTCCGTGTGTCCAGGCATTTTGGCTCGAACGTCCCTTGATTTTGGCCCTGTCACTCTTTCAACTATGGGGGAGGCACTCGCTATAGGCAGTAATGCCTTTTGCCTCCCTTAATCACATAGAAAAAAAAAAAAAAAACAAAAAACACAATTACAAAAGAAAAAAAAACTAACACCATAACGGTCACCACAATCACAATCACGTTGAAGAAAAGCAGGAAAATCATGATCTTCTCAACCACGACTAACATAACCACCAACGCAAACCACAACACCATCCACACTACCACGACCATCACCACCAACAAAACCAACACCACTGCCAACACCAGCAACAACATGTTATCAACAACAACAATACCAATGCCACCTCTAACATCAACAACACTAATAACACCACCAACAACAACAACAATAGCAGTAAAACATCATCATTACATTAACACCATTTCAGAATACCGATCTGTTCAATTTCAGTGTCCGAGTATGATTGTTTAGTAATAGAATAAGTGTATGCTCTATATATACCTACTTTAGCCCTTATAAAATGAACGTGTCGAACCAAGAGCTAGGTCATGTTACAATGTATATCTGTGAACCAAATACAGATGTCCATTACCATTATTATCATCATTCTTGCCATCATCATTACCTTAACGCAATTCCAGGATACCAATCTGTTCAATTTCAGTGTCTAAGTATGATTTTTTATTCATAGTATAAGTGTATATACATAACTACTTTATTCATAGTATAAGTGTATATACATAACTACTTTAGCCCCTAAAAGATAAATGTGTTTCATCAAAGAGCTAGGTCATATTACAGTTTATATATTTTAACCAACCTGTATATCGGTGGACCAAATCAATATTATAATTATTATCATTATTGGCATCAACACCGCCACTGAACAGAATCACCATAAACACCCCCATAACCACCAACATCCCAACCCTTGCATTATACTGCATATTAAAGCCGTGAACACCAGCTTTACTACCTCTATAAACTTTAACGGGAACACCACAAAACAATATAATAACACCAGCCGAAACACCAGCATCGTCAGCACCATCAACACCGCCTACACTATACCTACATTATACCAGCCGTACATTATATAATTATTTAAGCCTTGCAGGTAGGCTCATAATAATTCATTTACCATAAACATTTAGACATATGGTACGGGTGCCAAAGGATTTCTCGACCAAGCTAAGTCAAATTCATATTCAGTCATATTTTGTGTGTGTGCGTGCGTGCGTGCGTGCGTGTGTGTGTGTGTGACACCATATACAGTATACATAACATAATGTGTGTTTAAAGGTAAATGTTATATTTTGTGAACTTTTGTGTACACTTAAATGATTAAACCAGTGCAACTACAGGATGTAACCTTTATTAAAAATACATGTGTAGCCTATATGTAGGCCTATGTGTAATTGTGTACATACTGTATATGTGTAATTATATATATATATATATATATATATATATATATATATATATATATATATATGGTGGTCAGGGGCCGGGGGAGTGCTGGAGCGACCTTGGTAACCCTGGTCTCTGGGTCTTCTCCTGGGTGACCTGGATGTGTGTGAGTTTGTGTTTTTATCTGTTTATTTTTTGTTTTATGTTGTTTTTGTGTTTTCCCTGTTCTTGCTCTGTCTTGAGTCGGCTACCCCCAAAATGGGGATTGGGCCTGAGCATATAGATAGATAGATAGATATATATATATATATATATATATATATATATATATATATATATATATATATATATATATTATGTATGTGAAATTATGTATATATATGTATGTGTAATTGTGTATATACTGTATGTATGCATATTTATGTATATATAAGTGAATATACATACTTCTCATGAATAGACTCATCCATGGATGGTTGGTTCTGTTGGTTTTTCTGGACCCCCTTCTCCCTGATGTTTAGCCTAATTAGTATTCACATTTTTAGACGTTCGGTCCATTAGTTTGGTGGTTGTAAGACATTTCACTCTATTTCCTTGTCAATATTAAGAATGTTGTGTCATTTAAGTGTCGATTTGCTGCTGGCGAGCGATAGCGATCCTGTAATTTAGGTGGAACCAGCCTTCGGCTGGGACATTTTTCTACCTAAAAAAAATGTACACATTCATTTAGAAGGGCAATCTTGGGAATGTTTTTTTAAGCTTGATGGAGGTCTAGGGAGCAAACTAAAATAATAATGAATATATAGATATGTCGACCAGTAAATAAACACTTTCTTCTAATGCTACAAAACAAATATTATATAAGAGTAATGGTATACTCATGAATGTGTAATATAGCTGACCTAAACCCGGGCGGAATACCTCGCCCCCTACGCATGAATAATAATGATCAACACGATTGGTTTGCAGTGGTGTTTGTGCAAGTGGAATAATGCAGAAGGGTATGTACAGTTGGCTGCACTTCCACCATTACCAGGGTTGCTTAGCTTTGGTGAAATATAGCCATTCATGTATGTGTGTATGTCATAGACTCCTTTAAAGAAGGACTGGAACGTCACGACCTCGGGGTTTGTAACTTGAGTCCTGGGCTAAAATGACTTCTAGAAGGGCTAGAGATACGATATCGGGGTCCAAATAGGGTTTTTTGAGGACGGCGAGTTCACTAGCGACATTTTCAACACCACCTGGGGTCATCTTCAAGGTCTAAAGGTCATATTTCAAGGTCAAATTAGTGAATTTTGGTCATTTTTGCCCGTTTTTTGTGTCTAACTCATAAACGGTGAGAGATGGCTGATTGTAATAAGAGGCAAGTTTGTAGAGCTGTCAACATTTGATATTTATTATCATATATCGTATTACATAAACATTATATGCATATCACAACACTATGTCTATTTAAACTATGTCTATGTCTATCACTAGTTGGAGAGCTATCGTTAGTTGGAGAGCTTTTCTTGCCTCCTGAGGCATCCCACAGCCTTTTCTTTGTCACTTACATTGAGGATATGAGCTTTCAATAGAATGTTAGCTAAAGTAGTACATGCAGCATTACTACTAGATACAGGTGCATCTACAAAGGATAACAGCTCAGCAAAATGAAAGCGGCAACGCATTTTAGTCTTGTCATGCAAATTATAGGCATTATGTACAAAAAAGTTGGTTGACATAATCGGCACACTCAGTCCACCTCTATTCAAATTATCTAAGAACTCAGATGACACCTCGTTACCATCATCATCAATGATCTCCTCCATACTAGTGCATCACCATATTTATGAATAAGGTGTCCGGCCAAATAAACAACTTTATGCTTAAGGGTATCATCAGACCTCAAGAGTTCCTGAGTGTCTTGAGGAGTGATCTCGTCAATGAGTTCACTTCGCTCATCTGGATTTATGGAAGTAGTACAATTCTTGTCGCAATCAAGCACACAAGAACTAGATTCTGGGACAATGTCATGCTTAATGAGTGTCTGCAAATTTGCAATTTTAGCTGCAGACATAATGTCAACTACGTCAATGTAGAAGTTTCCACCGCTTCTTTGCCTGGCTTGGCCGAAAAACTTTTCCAAGGCTTCATCCACGAATATAGCAGAAGAACGTAGTCAAAGTCTTTCTCTGCCAGAAGCAATTTGGCAGCATCCACATTATTACGTGTGGACACAGTGAAGGCTTCAGCAGTTTGCTGAGTTAGCTTCAGCTTACGACCACGACCTCCTTGCCATGCACAGGTAGATATAATTTGGCAGGCCTCCTCCAGCCTAGTGAAACTTGTACAGTCTGCTGTCCAAGGCTGTCTGGATTCGTCGCGCAGATGGATAGCTAAGAAACGGTCTTTCACATTCATCATCTTGAACCACTCACTCATTGTCTGGGTGAGAATGATGGTGCCTTCGCTGATGCCCAGTGAATCCTTGAAGGTTTTTAATACAGCGACAGTCTTGTCATTGAACACCGTTTATGAATTAGACAAAAAACGGGCAAAAATTACCAAAATTCACTAATTTGACCTTGAAATATGACCTTTTGACCTTGAAGATGACCCCAGGTGGTGTTGAAAATGTCGCTAGTGAACTCGCCGTTCTCAAAAAACCCTATTTGGACCCCGAGATCGTGTCTCTAGCCTTTCTAGAAGTCATTATAGCCCAGGACTCAAGTTAATCCTTCATACTCAAGTTACAAACCTCAAGCATGGTAGGTTTCAGTCCTTCTCTAAAGGAGTCTATGGATAATAAATATCAAATTTGGACAGCTCTAAAAACTTGCCCCTTATTACAATCAGCCATATCTCACCGTTTATGAGTTAGACACAAAAAAACAGGCAAAAATTACCAAAATTCACTAATTTGACCTTGAAATATGACCTTTTGACTTTGAAGATTACCCCAGGTGGTGTTGAAAATGTTGCTAGTGAACTCGCCGTCCTCAAAAACCCTTATTTGGACCCCGAGATCGTGTCTCTAGCCTTCTAGAAGCCATTTTAGCCCAGGACTCGAGTTAATCCTTCAGACTCAAGTTACAAACCCCGAGCATGGGAGGTTTCAGTCCTTCTTTAAAGGAGTCTATGGTGTATGTATGTATATACTCAGACAAACACCCCATAGCTGGGAGAAGACCCATGAGGAGTCTTCAGCAAAAGATTCCAAGGTCCCAGATCTCCTGGAGAGGTTCCAGTCACAATAGGCAGACACACAGCGGAATACCACCACAATGCCCGCCTACATACTTCCAGCAGGGCCCTTCATATATAAACCAGCTCCCCGGGCCTGCGCCTGTCGGACTATTATCTAGTCCAACTGGCGTCCGACCCGTACTCCCTACGACTGTGTTGTCACTCCTCTATTAAAAAGCATTTTCCCCTCATTCCTATTCATCACCACTTTTCTTGCCTTTTCTTCAGTCATCTCTCTATATTCCAACATATTTTTCACACTATCACTCCATCTCCTCCGAAGTCTT
This sequence comes from Paralithodes platypus, assembly GCA_032716605.1. NCBI lineage: Eukaryota > Metazoa > Arthropoda > Malacostraca > Decapoda > Lithodidae > Paralithodes > Paralithodes platypus. Next base: position 14,210,106 of record CM064547.1, on the reverse strand, counting down.
CCTCTCTATCTCTTTCCCCTTGTTTCTGACTCATATATTCTCTGTGTAAGCCTTTCATCAACCATTCGTTCAACTTTTCCATGCCAGCATAGCACCCTTCTTTCTACTCTGGCCAATAAGAGTTTCTGTTGTCCCCGATTCTCCTACATAACTCTTAATTTCTCAGTCTGTCTCTACGTGTCACTCCACACATACTCCTTAAGCAGCTCATCTCAATCACATCTAACCTTCTTTTCTCCTGTACATTCAGACTCCATGGTTCAGCCCCATGCATCACTGTTGATACAACTATCGCTTGATACATTGCACTATTATCATTAATTCTGAGATTTCTCACCTTCCACATACTTCTCATTGCTCCGAAAACTTTCCTTCACTCACACACTCTCTGTCTTACCTCCATTCCCACACCTGTGTCCGTGCTTATCACTCTTCGCAGCTATTCAAAACACTCCACTTGTTCCAGCATTTCCCTGTCCAGTCGTACATTTAGCTTTACCCTACGAGTATCTCTATTTAAACCCATCACATTACATTTATTGACATTCACCATCAGCTTCCTCCGCCCCATACCATGCCAAACTCTATTACTACTCTCTGCAGCTTCTCTTCAGAATCCTCCACCAGTGCTGTGTCATCAGCAAACAGCAGCTGATTCAACTCTGTAATTACCACTCTATACTATTAAACTCATTCCTCTACCCATAGATTTCATGTTTACCTCCCTCACCACACCATCCATAAATACATTAAACAACCATGGTGACATAACACAACTCTGTCTCAGACCTACATTTACCTCAAACCATTACTCAATTCATTCCCTAGTCTAACGCACACTCTGCTTTCTTCATAAAACACTTGACTGCTCCTAACAAATGTCTTCCAATTTCGTAAATCCGTAGCACCTTCCACATTGCTTCTCTAACCACACGATCTATCTATCTATCTATTGCCTGACGCCGTGATCCCCGAAGGGGTGGCCACGAACGAACCGCCCCCATGCACCTCTGTCCCCAGTCAGTCGACGCCCCTCCCCCCAACCAGCACCGCCTTCGTTCATGTAGTTCCTCACTCCATCCTTCCACCTCATATTCGGTCTACCTCTCCCCCTCTGTCCCTCCACCTCGCTCTCGTACACCCTCTTAGTCATTCTCTCGCTTTCCATACGTTCCATATGGCCGAACCATCTCAAGTTGTTCCTTTTCACACTTTCCAGCACATCTACCTCCACACCACACCTCCTTCTTACTTCCTCATTAGTCTGTCTATCCCTCCATGTAATCCGCACGCACTCCTTAAGTAATTCATTTCCACTGCTCTCACTCTTGGTCTGAGTCTCTCAACCAACGTCCATGCTTCGCTTCCGTAAGTCAGTGTCGGGATTACCACACTGTCATGCAAGGACTTCTTCACTTCCATACTGACCACCCTATTTCTTGTTATGCTTTCAGCATTCCTACAACCCTCTTCCCCTGTTGTACCCTCTCCCGCACCTCTTCATCCATAGTCCCATCTTTACTCAACACACTGCCCAGATACTTAAAAGAGTTGACGATCTCCATAGCCTGACCGTTCAGCTTCACCTCACACTCTGTGACTTCACCCCTTTCGAAGACCATAACCTTGCTCTTCCCCGTATTTACCTTCAAATTCCGTTTTTCGCACACTGTTCCAAACTCATTTACCAGACCCTGCAACTCCCATTCATTATCACTCATCAGAACTGTATCATCCGCAAACAGCAGTATAGGTAGCTTCCACTCAATTCCCTCCCTTTTCAGCGATACACCAACATCCACTGCTCTTGATAGTATTTCTTTCATAACTCCATCCATATATACAGTAAACAACCACGGGGACATCACACACCCCTGTTTCAAACCAACATTCAGGTCAAAGAACTTGCTCTGCTCACTCTCCACACGTACTGCCGCCTTTGCAACCCTCATACATGCTCTTCACTGCTTTCAGCAACTTGCCCTCTACTCCGTATATTCTAAGTACTTTCCACAAACCTTCTCTATCCACTCTGTCATAGGCCTTCTCCAAGTCCATAAAGGCAACATACACCTTTTGTTTCTTCTCCAGATACTTCTCCACAACACAATTCAGGGTAAAAATCTGATCTACACATCCTCTTCCCTTCCTAAAACCTCCCTGCTCGTCGCCTATCCATTTCTCCGTTCTCACTCTCACTCTCTCAATCACTACCCTACTGTATACCTTCCCTACTACGCTTAGAAGACATATTCCTCGGTGGTTACCACACTCCTCTTTCCCCTTTGCCCTTATATAGGGGGACTATTATGCCAGTCTTCCAGTCATCGGGTGCACTCCCCTTCTCCCATGCTAGTTTGCACATTTTCCATACCCATTCTATCACTATCTCACCACCATACATCAACATTTCCCCACACACTCCATCTGTTCCTGGTGCTTTCCCCAACTTCACTCTTTTCATGGCTTCCCACACTTCTGACCTCCTGATCCCCACCTCCTCCTCCACTACTTCTCTCCTTCTCCCTCCCATACCATATCCAGCTATGTTTGCTGGCTCTTCATTCCTTTCATTTAGCAACTCACTGAAGTACTCCCTCCATCTTTCGACTCTCTCTTGCTTCTCGGCTAGCATTATCCCATTCTTATCTTTCACACCCTTACTGTTTCCCTTGCTACCTTCCCTAACTTTCTTGACTTCTTTCCAGAACAGTTTCTTACTCTCCCTCCATTTTACACTCAGATTCCTTCCAAATTCCTCATCTACTCTTCTCTTACTTTCCTTCACTACTCTCTTCACCACCCTCTTACTCTCCACATACCTCGCTCGTTTCTGTCTCTCGGAATCTTCATTCCCTCTACTACCCAACCACTCTCTATATGCTTTCTTCTTTTCTTCCACAGCTATTCTTACCTCTTCTGTCCACCATGCTGTACCTTTCACTCCCCTCCCTCTTCTCCTCACTCCACACACCTCCTCACATGCTGCACAGATCTCATCCTTAAACACCTTGCTCATCTCCTCCACTTCCTCCATAACTTCCAGGTCGAACCCACCTAGTCGTCTTTCCACTGCTCTCCTGTACTCCTCCCTGACTTCCTCCTCCTGCAACCTCTCCACCCTCCTCACCATTCCACCCTCCTCTCGCCTCCCTCCCGCTCTCCTCACCCACTTCTTTTGTATCCTAACCTTAGCTACCACTACATAATGATCAGACAGACCCCCTCCAATACCCCTATACACCCTAGCATCCATCACAGATTTCTTCATTCGTTCATCCACACATACATAATCAATCAATGACTTTCGTTCCACCACTGTCTTATCCTTCATCGTCAACATCCGTTTCCATGTGTACCTGTGGATCATTCTGTGTCGGAAGAAGGTGTTGGCTATCCACAGCCTCCTCCCCACACATACGTCCACAAGTGCACTACCATTCCCATTCACCTCTGATGGTACCCCCCACCCTCCCACCACTCCCTCAACTTTCCTATCACCCACCTTACCATTCATATCCCCAATCAGAAATATTCTTTCGTTCTTGTCAAACTTCTCCAGGCACATTACATTTATTGACATTCACCATCAGCTTCCTCCGCCCCATACCATGCCAAACTCTATTACTACTCTCTGCAGCTTCTCTTCAGAATCCTCCACCAGTGCTGTGTCATCAGCAAACAGCAGCTGATTCAACTCTGTCATTACCAGTCTTTACTATTAAAACCATTCCTCTACCCATAGATTTCATGTTTACCTCCCTCACCACACCATCTATAAATACATTAAACAACCATGGTGACATAACACAACTCTGTCTCAGACCTACATTTACCTCAAACCATTACTCAATTCATTCCCTAGTCTAACGCACACTCTGCTTTCTTCATAAAACACTTGACTGCTCCTAACAAATGTCTTCCAATTTCGTAAATCCGTAGCACCTTCCACATTGCTTCTCTAACCACACGATCATACGCTTTATTCATCCTGTATTGGCAAAAAAATTCCGTCTGTGTACTCATACCTCATGCTTCCCAGTACCCTGGAAAGAAGCAAACATCCATCCAGTTCCTAAAAAAGGTGCCTCTTCAGATCCATCAAACTACAGACCAATAGCTATAACTTCCACTCTTGGTAAAGTCTTTGAAATTATATTAAATAATCACATAATTAAGCATCTTGAGAATAATAAATTAATCAGTGATAGGCAATATGGTTTTAGACGATGTCGATCAACTGCAGACATGCTTTGCCTTCTTACGCATCAAATCAACCAAGCTACAGACCAACATGGTGAAACACATACAATAGCACTGGATATATCAAAGGCATTTGATAGAGTCTGGCATCAATCCTTATTGTCGAAGATGTCACACTACGGCCTTGCATCATTAGTTCCACTAATTTCTTCTTATCTTCATAACAGAAAAATATGTGTAATGGTAGATGGCCTTTATTCTCAATTTCACTCAATAAATGCTGGTGTTCCCAGGGATCAGTTTTGGCCCCAATTCTGTTCCTCATTCATATCAATGATCTCATATCTACCACTCATAATCCAATACATTCCTACGCAGATGACTCAACACTCCACAGTTCCTTCACATTTACCAATTCTTTCACCCAACCCGATCTTATAAATTCAAAAATAAACACTGCAATTTCTCTGAACCAGGACCTTTCTAGAATTAATGGATGGGGACAAAAGAATCTAGTTTTCTTTAATGCACAGAAAACCAAGTACATTCAATTTTCTAACCGACAGAATCTCACTGACTCCCATTTATTTTTAATGATGTAAATATTCCCACTTCCCCTAGTATTGACATTCTCGGTGTAACATTAACTACTAACTTGAGCTGGACACATTATGTTAGAAGCATTGCTAAGAATGCCTCTAAAAAACTGGGACTCCTGTACAGAGTTCGAGAATTCTTCACTGACGAGCAGTTGGCCATGATATATAAAAGTCATGTGCGTTCTCAGATGGATTACTGTTCACCTCTGTGGGGTGGAAGTGGAGTGGTTGCATTGAGGCAGTTGGACAAAATTCAAAATAAAGCTATTAGATTAATCAATAACCCTGCAATCACACAGGACCTTCCTACATTATCCATATGAAGAAACGTTGCATCCCTTGTATTATTCTACAGATATTTTCACAGCAATTGTTCCGAGGAACTTGCTTCAATTGTGCCGCCTCTTCACATCTTTCCCCGTAGAACTAGGGCGGCTGAGAGCGCCCATGAATTTACACTTTCTCCTCTGCTTATCAGAATTCATTTATCCCCAGAGCTACTACTCTTTGGAATTCACTTCCCTCGAATTGCTTTCCACAAACTTACAATCTACAAATGTTTAAATCCAGTTGTTACAAACATTTTATGAATGGAGGATGCCTTTAGGCACATGGACCTTTTTGTTGTATCTGTGTTTTTCCTTCCTCCGTTCATTGTCTCTTTTAAAAAAAAAAAAAAATCCATAAAATTCCATTACTTTCATTTGGGGGTTATTGGTATTTAAAATTATGTCAATTAATAATTCTGAAAACGTTACACGCACTTTATATAATTCATTGGTTCGTCCTTCACATTGGAATATTCTGTGCCTATTTTGGTCGCCTTACTATAAAAAGGACATTGATAAACTAGAGAGAGTACAACAGAGATTGACTACAATGATTCCCGGACTAAGATATAACCGTATGAGGAACAACTAAAAGACAGAATTCAAGTTTTTTAAATTATCAAAGGCCATGACAACGTGAACGCAAGTAAGTACTTTACATTAGATAACTCAAATTACACAAGAAGTAATGGTTACAAAATTGCGGGGAACGTATTTCATGCACATGAAGCGAAGCACTTCTTTTTTCAACAGAGTAGTCAATTTATGGAACATATTGCCTCGAAATGTTGAAGTGTCACACATTCCAGGCATTTGAATATTGCCTTTATAAATATCTTGCTTTGAATCACAACTGAGTGAGTTTGAGCCCGAGTAATGTGACTGTATCAATATCGTTCATAGTACTACAATTTTGTATTCTGGTTCACAGTTATTCTGGAGCTGAAGCCCTCCAGTCGATTGCTGGGGTAACCATATATTTTTAAACAAGTAGCCTAGTAAGGACCAATAGGTCTGTTGTTGTTTGTTTTCCTTTGTATTCCTTTGTATGGTTCAAAGACTCTAATCGGTGTACTGTGCGTGTGATTGTACTTATTTTACTTCACATTAGGTTTCTGATATATTATATTGAAAATTAACGTGAACATTAATTACAATATTGGTATGAATTATTGGCAGAAATCTCTAAACATTTTAAAATAGGAACATTTATTCATACACCAATACATCAACAACAACATAACGGAAGTAAAGTAACAATAATAATCCACTTCAAATACAACTCGTATGTCTATCTTCACAAAGTATTCATCTTCCACAAAATGATAAGGGAAATACAAAGACAAATATAATAACGGAATTATAGTAACAAAAATAACCCACTTCAAATAAAGCTATCTTCACAAATTATTATCTATCTATCTATTGCCTGACGCCGTGATCCCCGAAGGGGTGATCACGAACGAACCGCCCCCATGCACCTCTGTTCCCAGTCAGTCGACGCCCCTCCCCCCAACCAGCACCGCCTTCGTTCATATACTTCCTCACTCCGTCCTTCCACCTCTCCTTCGGTCTACCTCTCCCTCTCTGTCCCTCCACCTCGCTCTCGTACACCCTCTTAGTCATTCTCTCGCTTTCCATACGTTCCATATGGCTGAACCATCTCAAGTTGTTCCTTTTCACACTTTCCAGCACATCGACCTCCACACCACACCTCCTTCTTACTTCTTCATTAGTCAGTCTATCCCTCCATGTAACTCCTCACGCACTTCTTAAGTAATTAATTTCCACTGCTCTCACTCTTGGTCTGAGTCTCTCAACCAACGCCCATGCTTTGCTTCCGTAAGTCAGTGTCGGGATTACCACACTGTCATGAAAGGACTTCTTCACTTCCATACTGACCACCCTATTTCTTGTTACTGCTTTCAGCGTTCCTACAACCCTCTTCCCCTGTTTTACCCTCTCCCGCACTTCTTCATCCACATTCCCATCTTTACTCAACACACTGCCCAGATACTTAAAAGAGTTGACGATATCCATAGCCTGACCGTTCAGCTTCACCTCACACTCTGTGACTTCACCCCTTTCGAAGACCAAAACGTTGCTCTTCCCTGCATTTACCTTCAAATTCCGTTTTTCACACACTGTTCCAAACTCATTTACCAGACCCTGCAACTCCCATTCATTATCACTCATCAGAACTGTATCATCCGCAAACAGCAGTATAGGTAGCTTCCACTCATTTCCCTCCCTTTTCAGCGATACACCAACATCCACTGCTCTTGATAGTATTTCTTTCATGACTCCATCCATATATACAGTAAACAACCATGGGGACATCACACACCCCTGTTTCAAACCAACATTCAGGTCAAATAACTCGCTCTGCTCACTCTCCACACTACTGCCGCCTTTGCACCCTCATACATGCTCTTCACTGCTTTCAGCAACTTGCCATCTACTCTGTATATTCTAAGTACTTTCCACAAACCTTCTCTATCCACTCTGTCATAGGCCTTCTCCATGTCCATAAAGGCAACATACACCTTTTGTTTCTTCTCCAGATATTTCTCCACAACACAATTCAGGGTAAAAATCTGATCTACACATCCTCTTCCCTTCCTAAAACCTCCCTGCTCGTCGCCTATCCATGTCTCCGTTCTCACTCTCACTCTCTCAATCACTACCCTACTGTATACCTTCCCTACTACAAATATTAAAAGGGAATATCCACTTTTAAACTAGAAATATAATTAATTAGGTGACAAACAATATCCCCACAAAAAGTGTTGATCAGGTTAAAGTTTGGAGCACTCTAAAACTCTGGTCATATTTTTCCTGGTAATGACCAATAATCTCTTTTACATAATCCACACCCGATTGAAAAAATAGTCTTGCATAATAATGAATTCAGCTTTAGGGACTTGGTTAATAGTGCAGCGAAATAGCCAGGGATTGTTGTTATTATTATTATTATTATTATTATTATTATTATTATTATTATTACTCTTTTGTATCAATAGGCACTTTAAAGGTTTCTGTTCCGGCTCTGTCTCGTGTCGACCATCCCCAGCAATGGGGCTTGTGCCTGAGTATATACATACATACATACATTATTACTTATTATTACTACTATTATGATTATTAATCTTATTTGTATTATTATTATTATTATTATTTGTATTATTATCATTATTATTATTATTAATATTACAATTATTATTTTATTGTTATTAAAGTTTCTAACATTATTATTATTATTAGCTACGGAAGCTGTATTAACTTGACAGCTTGGCAATTCTGTCAATTGGTGCTTATAAATAAAGGATTACGTGTGAAGTTAGCCCAAATTATAAGATTATGAGTGGATTATAAAAAGGCCAGCAGTAAATAGGAAATCCTCAGATGATAGTATGTCCAACATATAATAATAATGTCTGTAGGTAACAAAAATAACCTAACTTAACCCATGGAATCCGGGAGGCCTCATATGAGGCAAAACGTATTTTGGTTAGGAGTCCTGGAGGTCTCATATGAGGCAAAATCAAAGGGTTTAAATCGCGCGGGCGGATTTTTGTTTATGCGTGGGCTACCGCAGCGCCACCAAGCACAAACTAACATGCAGCATCAGTTCTCGTCACGCATCCAACATGGATGGAGCTAATCCAAAAAAAAATCGCTGTGTCCGAATCGACGCCCACCGCCGTGTACCATACGCTTAACAAAAGCAAGGCTAAAACGACTAAGAAAACAGTGCTTAGTCCCGATGGTGTTGCACACACTCTGGAAGAACTAAGCGAATATAGTGAACTGAGTGAATATAGCGAACTGAGTGAACTTGGGAGTGACTTTGACGAAGCACAAGTGGTTAGTGAAGATGAGGGTAAAGTGGCGGATGGATTAGAGTTTCTGGGCTTTATTAGTACCGATGAGGACGATAATGACGAGGATAATGACGATGGTGAATGCGGTGCTCATGAATATAGTGAACTGAGTGAACTTGGGAGTGACTTTGACGAAGAACAAGTGGTTAGTGATGATGTGGGTACGGTATCGTACGCTTGCCTAGCCTAGCCTAGCCTAGCCTAAGCCTAGCGTAGCCTAGCCTAGTAAGTGAAAGTGACACACATAATGTATAACAAGTGATAATAACTCAATAATAACAGCGAGTGACAATAATTCATAACAAGAAGAGTAATAAGAGTGAAAGTGACACAATAATATCCAATAACAGTCAAAGTGTCGAAAATATGTAATATAAAGTTTCATATATAATGGTTGACCAAGTAATAGACGACACAATAATATCACATTATCTCCATAAAAACATAATATCGTGTACCGGTACCAAAGCCAACGAAGCAACGAGTGACTTAGTGCGAACTAGCCAGGGTCGCGGCGAATCGTTCGGACGCAGGCGAAAATATGCGGGAAATTACCTCCATTCCCATCATCATATCTCGGCAACCACTTGTCGTAGCGATGTCACCTTTTCGCCATTCTACAGACGAAGGTTGGTTCTACACAATGAAATTTAGTTGACTGCTCTAGGTGGTCTCAATCAGTAGATATCGAATTATGAAGATAGCCATTTTTCAGGAATACCCCCGGACACGACGATTGCCTCATATGAAAGCCCCCGGATCCGTAGGGTTAACCTTACTTTCATTATAAAGTAACTTAAACAATGCTAATATGACCAATTTTATCCTAATGTAAGGGGGAGTAGTTGCTTTTTCTCCTTAATGTTTAGTCCCATTAGCTTTGAAATGTTAAGGAGTTCGATCCATTAGTCTGGCGATTTTAAGACCTTTCGCCAATTTATTTGTCAACATGTAAAGATCTTTTGTGCCATGTAAGTATCAAATTTTTCCTGTAATTCTAGAAGGAACCGGCCTTTGGCCGGGAAATTTTTCTACCGAAAAACGTACAAATTTATCTTGAAGAGGTGTCTAGGTGTTTTTTTAAGTTTGATGGAAGTCTAGGGAGGGTTAATATATATATATATATATATATATATATATATATATATATAACCACTACCCCCTATCATAATCCTACCTTCATAGCCTAATGTATAATTTAGTAGACAACAGCAATATTAGCCCCTTCGACATATTATTAACTTTATTCTAGCTGCATTAAGACGATTTTGTGCAGTTTATGAAGGACCTGTGGTAGTAAAAATGGGCTAAAAATGGGTAGTAAAAGTGAGCTAGTTCGAAACCTGTTAACTGCTGGAGGCCCTTTATAAACTGAATAATATCGTCTAATAGTAGCCAGAATAAAGTTAAAGACGCGTCGCCGGTACATAAATGGTTAATAATGAAAATCAACAAAAATAAAATATATCAAACAACAACTAGATTAGGATAGTCTAGGATACATTAACCCTTTCAAGATCCAATGTGCATTTCTTGTCTGTTTTCCGGCTATTGTTAGACGATTTTATTCAGATTAGAAAGGGTATATGGTAATGAGAGGGTTAATAATTGAGATAGTCTTTACCCGGATAATTCCCACATGTCCTTCTTAAACTGTATAGATTCGTCTAATGATAGCCACAATAAACTGTCAAAACACGTCGTAATACTCAAGGGGTTAATATGCCATTGTATATGTTAGGCTAGATTAGTTAACCCATTCTGTGCCAGCGGTCTTTTCTATTTGATTTCAGCTACATTTAGACGATTTTATGAAGTGTATGTAGATAAAAGGATGAATTGAGATACTGTAGTATGTAGCCTTTCAATGAGTAGACGCCCTTCCTAAACTGAATGAAATCTTCTAATATTTGTAAGAACATAATGAAAAGGACGTCACCGGTACAGAAGGGGTTAAGGATAGGATGGCTAGGCAATGAACTAAAACCCTCTTCTGAATGGAGAGGCTGCTGGGGCTTCCTTCTGTGGGTGTGTGAGTGTGTGTCTGTGTGTGTGTAGGCGCGTTCTCACATGGGAACATTGAGTACTATAGTCTTGTGATAACTGAGAGTAGAATTGACGCACAGTGTTTATAGAACCTATAATAAAGCCTACATGTGCTCAACTAGGCCATCCAAGAGCTACAGGTAGAAACAGTAAGGATATTAAGTGACACTGATAGGTACTATAGTCCATCCATTATAGGTAGGCTACAAATTCTGACAACATTTATAAATTAATGGGGTAGAGTTTATTTTTTGGTCTATGTATATATATATTTATTTATTTTTTAGCTTCTTCGCTAGACCTCTAACACGCATACACAAAAACACCGCTAGACAACTTTTCGACATAAATTACAGGCTCGTTATCGCCCACCAGGAAATATCGACACAAAAGGTCCTAATATTGAGAAAGAAATGGGGTGAAACATCTAAGAATTTTCAAAACTAATGAGGCTAAACACGAAGGAGAAGGGAGCCAGAAAAATCAATCATCTCCCCTTAAACAGACTAGAGTAATCGAGCTATTATTTCTACCATTTGGGAAGACTCAGCCAGGGAAAAGGTGTGGAAATGTATAGCTCATTTGCTCTAGCCCTTTTTGAGTTACAGAGGTTAGGGTTCACGATTTCTGGCCTATCTATAATGAATGGACTATAGCAAGATCTTAAATTGGTATACCCAGTTCCAAATAGGTAGTCCAGAATCGTGAACCCTAACCTCTGTAACTCAAAAAGGGTTAGAGCAAATGGGCTGTAAATTACCACACCTATTCCCTAGCTGACCCTTCCCAAACAGTAGACATATTAGCTCGATTACTTTAGACGTTTGTGAGTTATAGAGGTTAATATTCAAGAGTTCTGGTGTACTTATTTGGAACAGGGTATAGTAGTGGCCTATATCTAGCCATTAACCCTTACAGTACCGGTGCCGTCCTTTTAACATTATTCTGGCTACTATTAAAATATTTTATTCAGCTTAAAAAGGGCCTCCAGCAATTGACGGGCTTCGAACTATATCACTTATAGTAGGGTCATTTGCTTGGAATCCGTGACCATTTTCTTCCTACCTTTTTCTCTCGATGGATTTGACAACCTGAACCATTTTAAAGGAAAATTAGTTCCTATGCCCCTCTGAAAAATGACGGCTAACTCTGCTAGAGCCCAATATTCAAAATGGCCGCCAACGCCATCTTGAAAAACATGAAATGTAATATCTCTGGCATCAGATGAGCTACAAGGACGAATGAGGTGTCCTTTTTCACTAATTCTGGCATTACAAATCCACTGGAATGGTTATTGTATTGTATTGCATTGTATATTGTATTGTTATTGTATTGTATTATACTAATTGTACATATTAATCTGCCACTTCACTGTCAGTACATGATTCACTGTATGAGCCACTATCAGAATAACTATCCTCACTTTCGCTGCTGTTGTTCTCTGCCTGCGGTGTATATCTAATATTACTTTTTTACTGTTTCAGATGGATCGCATGCCCATCTGATGAAAATCGCCGACTTGTGAAGTGACCGAAATAATGGATAATAGAAGAGAGAGTGAAGAGTTACCAGACAAGACATTAAATGAATACGAGTGCATTTTACTCTGGGGTAAGCGATGTACCATGTACCGCAGATGATCGTTTGGAAAACATTACACCTGAGAAGTGGGAATCCATCTGGGAAAAGTCTTTACAATGGAAAGAACTTGATAAGTTTCAACATATACATGAAAATGTGGATTGGGAGAAGGGACCAAAGGGTCACCACATGCATAGCACTTGTTACGCATCATTATCCAGCAAGCGCAAGCTCTCTCAAACCGAAAAACGTAAACACAAATCCGAGGAACGTCTTGAAAGAGATGAAGCATCAGATCAACAAGACCCTTCCCCAGAGGTCAGTGCACCTAAAAGGCTCCGCTTCAGTATGGGTGTCCTTCACGATAAGACTATGTGTGTGGTGCATGAAAGGGGCATACAAGAGTAGTGATCGTGACAAGCAGATTTTACTCCCATCAACAGTAGATGCCTGGACTAAATTCAAGTTACATACTGTCCGTCTGGAAGATGAGGTCATGAGATTGAGACTTGACACTCTGATTGCATCCATCCCAGATAGTCAAACAGCATTTGGGTTGGAAATCCGCTACCATCGTGCGTGCTGGCGCAAATATGTAAGCGACCACAAGCCCCTTTCAGATGAAAGCACTCAACATCTGCAGCATGTAAACCTCCGAGAGGCCCAAGCTCTCTTCTTTCAACATATTCGTCAAGTCATCTTCAAAGACCATGAAATTCGCACACTGCAAGGCCTGCTGCAGGACTATAAGCGCATTATCTCAAATCACAGACATACCTCAGTAATAAAATCCAGCTACTTAAACACCTTACGAGCGGCCTATGCGGTTTATTTATGTGTACCGCACAGCGGGGTGTTTTTAGCCAAAATAGGGCTGTTTACGTGATCATTTTCATGCCTAAATAAGACCCAGAACGTAAAACAAGTACCTATCCCTGAAAGGGCATAAACAGAGCTTTCGAATGACACCATAACGATCCTTGTATGATGTTTTTCTTGCAATAACCGTGCAACGCGAGTGCAAAAAGCAGGTAATTCGGTACTTTCAGTACATAATTGAGTATGTAGCGAGTGAGAGAGGGAGGAGGGAGCTGAGATTTGTGTCAGTAGGTTCGCCGCGGTGGTCTGGAGCAGTCATACGCTCGCTAGTCTCCTGCCAGCACTTGTCTCTCTCTCTCAGCCACATTACGTGCTGAAATTGCCACTCGAGTTATGTCGAGCGCCGCCACATAGTCCAGCTTTATTTAACTCGACTTATGTTGCTCGCCGCTAATTAAGGGTTAAAGGAAATTCTCGTCAATGAATTTGGGGAAGACATCGGATTTCATGAACGCATTCAAAAGAATGCGAGTGAACTGGTATATGATACAACAGCAGCAGGTACATACATCGAGGCAGCAATATCTTCATTGGGTGTCAGCAATGATCAGTTGGTGATGAATGTTGCGGCACGACTCAAAGAGCAAGTCATCAGGACAAATACTATTCCCTGGCTCCCATATATACACAAGTTGGAGAGAGAAGAAGACCTCAGTGAGCTCCTGCTGAAGCTGCTCACATGGCTGAAACACCCAAATAAGTCTGCAATTGATGACAGTCCATCCGTCCGATCAATTGCATCTATCCTCACAAGCTACATCACTGGAAAACGCACTGCATTTGAGATAAATCTCTCTGTCTTGCTACATGGACTGACCAAGAGTAGGGAGATAGTCAACATAATGCACAAAGATGGACTGGGCATCAGTTACAATGACGTACTTATGCTGCGAGATTTTTGGGTGGTCAATGACCTCAAGTGCTCATATGATTGCCCCTTCGAACTAGCTGAGGTTAAGCCTGCTATCGCTATAGTCGACAACGATGACTTCAAGAGCGACACACTGACCGGTGCTGGCCAGTCACACCGCACTAATGTCATATTTGTGCAGCCAGAATAATTTGATACAGAACTTCCTTCCGAGAATCACGAGGATAGACCAGTTCCCGGTGCCAACTTTGCATCAAACCTCTCGACAACTCTCAAAGAGCTCGGAAGTGAAATGCAAAAAGTCAACCAATACAAGACAGCGAAGTGTGGGGAACCACCTCTCAGGAAGCCACCAGCTGATCAAAGTACTCCTCCTCCTGACACATCGGTGCAAAGAATTCGTGGTGTGATCAAGCATTGGCCAGGGCGCAAGATGACCGAACGAGACCTAAGCCAGAAGAACAGACTGTGCCTGGGTTTTCAGGGTTTCACGCCAGCATGTCAAATGCAGATGAGAAGAGTCGAGCAATATACCACATGACCTATCCCAACCCACCCAGTAAGACAATTCTCAATGATGTGATGTGTAAGCTTGCAAAATCAATCGAAGAAAAAAAGATGCCTTTTGCAATAATTGTTGGTGATCATCCTGTCTATGTGCTCATGCTAGAGTTGAAAAGTGAGAATGCTGAGCTGTTCAGCAAAATCTTACCATTCATGGCACCCTTCCACATCCAATGCAGAGGCAGATACGGCAATGTTCACCATATATAGTGTGCTCCGGTCAGACAGCTACACAGCAGCTGTCGTTCCATGCTGGTTCAAATGACGTCATGCGCACCAGATCCGAAGAGTTGATGGAGAAATATCGCAAGATGATCCAGCACTACAAAAACAAGTCAAGGAATATCATCATCTCAGGCATTCTCCCCAAGATCGACGCACCTGACAAATTCTACGACAAGGCTTTCAGCACAAATAGCCGACTAAAACATTTGTGTCTGAGGGAAGAAGTTGAATTCATCAACCTCTGGGACAACTTCTACAACCAGCCTACTCTGTTCCGCAAGGATGGCACTCATCTAAACCCTGTGGGTTCAGCACGCATGGGTCGTCCCCTACACGAAGCAGTCCGCAGCCATGGATCAAAAAACGCCATCCGAGAAGAAGCAGCAGTGACATAAATCATCCAACGCCAAGAAAAAAACAGAGGCAACCGAGGACCACCAGCGATAAGGACCGAAGACAGCGAGGACCGAGGACAGCCATGAACATAAATGTAGATCCGACAAGAACCAAAAATATTATTAAAGAGCGTTCCGTGAGTTCTAAAATAACAAATTTAAAGGTTTTCTATGCAAACGCTCGTAGCATACGCAATACATTTTTCAGATTTAGAGGAGCTAGTGTTTACAGAAATTTTGATGTGATTGGCATAACAGAATCTTGGCTCAATACAGAAGATAGAGACTTTTTAGCAGAGTATTCACTTCCCGGTTATGTAATGTTTGAGAAAAGCCGAATAAATCGAAATGGAGGTGGCGTTTTTTACTTTATATCAAAGAAAGTCTTAACCCTACCCTCTTGTCAAAACCTCAAATTGTGAACGTCGACGCATCTTTTGTGCTAATAAAGAATAATAAAGGTACCAAAATAATACTTGCATTAATATACAGACCTCCAGCTCAATCAGTGCAAACTGACCGAGAAATTTACGAACAAATTGCAGATGTAAGTAACTCACAAGATACCGTAATTTTTGGTGACTTTAATTTACCTGTGACCAAGTGGGGCGATACTCTTACTTCACACTCCGGACATGACTTGTATACGGACTTGCAAGAGAGTTCGCTTTATCAATTTGTTGGAACGCCGACCCGTGGTAATAACGTTCTTGACATTGTACTTGCAACAAAAGAAGAATTAATAGAGAATTTGAATGTTGGTGATGAATTCAGTAAACAGCGACCATCGTACGATAACTTTCACTTTAAAGTTTACTAGTAACGAACCAAATAGTAGCATCGAAAAAGTCCCTAATTTCAAGAAAGCAAACTTCCATAAACTTAGAGCTATGTTTAAAGAACCTGACTGGAGCTTTTTAATTCACCATAACGACATAAATACATCTTGGAAGTTATTCGAAGCCACTTACCTAAAAGCAGTGCAAGACTGCATACCATCGAAAACTCGGCGTCCAGGCCATAATAATAAGCCCAAATGGTGGAATAAAGATATTTCAAACTGCCTGCTTGCTAAAAAATTTGCTAATGATAGATTAAAATCCTCACAAAATGACGAAGAACGGCTGAAATTTGTAGAGCTACGACGCAAAGCCAAAAAAGTTAATTACACAAACTAAAAAGACCTTAGAGTTACATATTGCGAATCAAAGTAAAACAAACCCGAAAGAATTCTATAGTTATATCAGAAAGAAAAAAGTCGTTACTTCAACTGTTGGACCGTTAGTCGATGAAAATGGAGAATACACCAAAGACGAAGAACAAATGAGTAATGCCCTCAATACCGTCTTTGCATCAGTTTTTACAACAGAAGACCTCAGTGATATCCCTACACCATCGCCGATTCAGATTGATAATTCAGATGTTCTAAGCAATATCACCGTTACAGAGAGAGAAGTATTGAATTGTTTAGATAAACTCAAGGTAAATAAAACGCCTGGACCTGATACAATCTCGCCTAGAGTTCTAAAGGAAGCTAAGGATGAGCTCTCTAAAACCACTGACATTACTATTCAATAATCCTTGCAGTCTGGAACTATGCCCGATCAGTGGAAGCTAGCCAACGTAACACCGATATTCAAAAAAGGCAAGCAAATCCCTACCCAGTAACTATCGTCCAATTAGCTTAACCTCAGTTGTATGTAAAATGCTAGAAACGGTCATACGAGACAGACTCGTAAATCACTTAGAGGAAAATAACATACTTAAAGATACTCAACACGGCTTTCGTAAAAAACGTTCCTGTTTAACAAACCTCTTAGACTTCTTCCACGATATCCCTCAACCTCTTACGATGAGAGTAAAGCTGTAGATATTATATACCTTGATTTTCAAAAGGCCTTTGACAAGTTCCCCACAACGTTTACTGCTAAAACTAAAAGCGCATGGAATACAAGACGGTGTGGTTGAAATGGATAGAAAATTGGCTCAGGCGACAGAAAGCAAAGAGTAGTCATAAACGGTAAGGCATCAAAATGGACCAATGTAAGTAGCGGGGTACCCCAGGGATCGGTACTAGGACCAATTCTCTTTCTAATTTACATCAACGACATAGATGAGGGTCTCACCTGTACAATCTCAAAATTTGCTGACGATACAAAAATTGCAAATAGCGTACTCTCAAAAGAACAAGTTGACGATATGCAACACAATCTAGATAAATTGTCATGTTGGGCCCAAATTTGGCAAATGAGTTTCAATGCGGATAAATGTAAAGTACTACATATCGGATACCTAAATGAGAAAGCAAACTATTCGATGAATGGCACTCAGCTTAAGAATATAAACAGAGAAACTGATCTGGGAGTAACAATATCGAGTAACCTAAAACCGAGTGAACAATGTTCAGAAGTTGTTAAGAAGGCAAACAAAATAATTGGCTTTATAGGCAGGTCATTTGAGCATAAATCCAAAGAAGTTATCCTAACCCTTTACAATTCATTAGTCCGCCCTCTTCTGGAATAGTGCGTTCAATCCTGGTGCCCTTATTACCAAAAAGATATAAACAAGCTAGAACGAGTTCAACGTAGAGTTACCAAAATGATACCTAGCCTAAAGAACAAACCATACGAAGAGCGTCTTAGAG
This sequence comes from Paralithodes platypus, assembly GCA_032716605.1. Lineage (NCBI taxonomy): Eukaryota > Metazoa > Arthropoda > Malacostraca > Decapoda > Lithodidae > Paralithodes > Paralithodes platypus. The sequence goes on along the minus strand of CM064547.1, from coordinate 14,191,886 downwards.
AATTAAATCTATTTCCTTTAACCCAGCGCAGATTAAGAGGTGACTTAATTCAAGTGTTCAAAATCATCAAAGGCATCGACAATATGAACTGTAGTAAGTACTTCACTATCGACCAATCTAATTACACGCGGGGAAACTGTTGCAAAATTATTGGTAAATCTTTTAACTCACACGAATCTAAGAATTTCTTCTTCAATCGAGTTGTCAACTTGTGGAATGGGCTTCCCCAAAACGTTATAGACTGCATCACCGTTGATTCATTTAAACTCCGCCTAGACAAATATCTCGCATCAAACCCGGGACTGACTGCGTTTGTAAATGAATAACTTTATTTTATCCCCCCATCAGTTACTAACCCATCTGTCCCCTACTAACTTCCTAATCCTGCCACGGACATTAGTTCCAGGGCAGTAATTCCCTTTCCAATGTTCCCTTACCCACTCTAAACCACTGTTTGGACACTTGATCCTCAGTGTTTTGGAGGACAAGCAACCTAGAAGGGTCACTAGATCTGTTGTTGCTTGATTTCCTTTGTACTCCTTTGTACTCCTTTGTTCTTGACACAGAGGACACA
>CM064547.1:13988842-14191212 GCA_032716605.1 Paralithodes platypus | reverse complement strand
GACCCATAAATTGACCTTTAACAAACAGCAGACAACAAACGTAATCCCTCATAGATTTTTTCCCATTATAGAACGTACAATCCTTCCCATTGTCAGAGAGAGAGAGAGAGAGAGAGAGAGAGAGAGAGAGAGAGAGAGAGAGAGAGAGAGAGAGAGAGAGAGATTAAGCCTTCCTAGAAACACGTACTTGATATTAGAGGATGTGATACGAGGGTTAGTTGATTGTTTAAGCCAAGCCCTTTATATACACTGGCTTACTGTGGGTGTCTCTCTCTCTCATTCTCACACTCTCTCTCTCTCTCTCTCTCTCTCTCTCTCTCTCTCTCTCTCTCTCTCTCTCTCTCTCTCTCTCTTATTGTTATTGTTATTTGTATTATTATTATCATTAATATTATAATAATTATTATTGTATTATTATTGCATTAGTATTTCTCTCTCTCTCCCCCCCCTCTCTCTCTCTCTCCCCCTCTCTCTCTCTCTCCCCCTCTCTCTCTCTCTCTCTCTCTCTCTCTCTCTCTCTCTCTCTCTCTCTCTCTCTCTCTTATTGTTATTGTTATTTGTATTATTATTATCATTAATATTATAATAATTATTATTATACGTTCAAATTGTTCAATACGTTCAATACGTTCAATACGTTCAAATTGTGAACGTCGACACATCTTTTGTGCTAATAAAGAATAATAAAGGTACAAAAATAATACTTGCGTTAATATACAGACCTCCAGCTCAATCAGTGCAAACTGACCGAGAAATTTACGAACAAATTGCAGATGTAAGTAACTCACAAGATACCGTAATTTTTGGCGACTTTAATTTACCTCGGACCAAGTGGGGCGATACTCTAACTTCACACTCCGGACATGACTTGTGATACGAACTTGCAAGAGTGTTCGCTTTATCAATTTGTTCGAATGCCGACCCGGGGTAATAACGTTCTTGACATTGTACTGCCAACACAAGAAGAATTGATAGAGAATTTGAATGTTGGTGGAGAATTCAGTAAACAGCGACCATCGTACGATAACTTTCACTTTAAAGTTCTAATAGTAACGAACCAAATAGTAGCATCGAAAAAGTCCCTATATTTCAAGAAAAGAAAACTTCCATAAACTTAGAGCTTATGTTTAAAGAAACTGACTGGAGCTTTTTAATTAACAATTAACGACACATTAAATACATCTTGGAAGTTCTTCGAAACCCAACTTACCTAAAAGCAGTGCAAGACTGCATACCATCGAAACTACGGCGTTCCAGGCCATAATAATAAGCCCAAATGGTGGAATAAAGATATTTCAAACTGCCTGCTTGCTAAAAAATTTGCTAAGGATAGGTTAAAATCCTCACAAAAATGACGAAAGAACGGGTGAAATTTGTAGAGCTACGACGCAAAGCCCCCCCCCAAAAAGTTAATTCAATGCAAAGTAAAAAGGAACTTAGAGTTACATTAATTGCGAATCAAAAGTAAACAAAACACGAAAGAATTATATAGTGATATCAGAAAGAGAGAAAAAAGTATGTACTTCATGACTGTTGGACCGTTAGTCGATGAAAAAGGAGGAATACACCAAAGACGACGTACAAATGAGTAATGCCCCCATCAATACCTTCTTTGCATCAGTTTTTTACAACCAGAAGACCTCAGTGATTATCCCTACACCATCGCCGATTAAGATTGATAATTCAGATGTTCTAAGCAATATCACAGTTACCAGAGGAGAGAAGTATTGAATTGTTTAGATAAAACTCAAGGTAAATAAAACGCCAGGACCTGATACAATCTCGCCTAGAGTTCTAAAAAAGGAAGCTAAGGAATGAGCTCTCCAAACCACTGAGCCCATTTACTATTCAAATAAATCCTTGCAGTCTGGAAACTATGCCTGATCAGTGGAAGATAGCAAACGTAACACCGATATTCAAAAAACGGACAGCAAATCCCTACCCAGTAACTATCGCTTCCAATTAGGCCACCTCAGTTGTATGTAAAATGCTAGAAACGGTCAAACGAGACAGACTCGTAAATCACTTAGAGGAAAATAACATACTTAAAGATAATCAACACGGCTTTCGCGTGAAAGAGATAATAGCCAATAGGGAAACTTAACCAACCAGAATGTACGAATATGTTCCACGTATAAGTCAACAAATGTGCTGGCAAGTTCGGGTGGTCAATGCAAAAATTGTCCATTTTGTTTTTGTTATTCAAATGGTCAAGGTGAATGGTGAACGTCACAGATTATGGTAATTATTTCTTTCATTTATATATTTTAAATTTGAATTACACCATATTCAAAATGCTACAAAATAGTGTTACGCTGACCTTATTATAGATAAATATTCCAATGGTTAAGATTCAATGTGATCATTAATGTAATTAGGCTATATATATATATATATATATATATATATATATATATATATATATATATATGCTCCCATGCGGACATGAACCACCAACAGTCAGGACGAGTGTCCACTGTACCACTGTCCACTGCACACAAGTATCCTCTATCACGCTGTGGTATAGTGGATTAAAGTATGAGCACTTGTTATTACTGTCGGTGGTTCAAGTCCGGCTGTGAGTATAAAAACATTTAGTAACTTATGTGTATTTGCGATATATATATATATATATATATATATATATATATATATATATATATATATATATATATATATATATATATTATATACTGTATATATACACACATATATATATATACAGTACTGTCTATACTGTAATAAACCGATTTTACCTAATAGATTCAACTACTTGCAGAATTATAGGTCGCAGAGTTGCGTATGCATTTTTTTTGTTAATGCGAAAACTGCACACCTACTTTATTAAAGGATAATACGAGGCAGTTCTAGTAAAGAAATAAGAAGATAATCACACTCTTCAACGCTCTGATGGTATCTCGTAGATTATACAGTTTAGTTTTGGTCTCCAGCACCCAGTAACATATAAGCGACTAGATAGAGCCCAACCTAGGGCTGGAAATCTTATTCCGTCGATAAGAAGACTGAGTAATGAGGAACGGTTGAAAGTTCTTCTATCTATCTATCTGTTGCCCGACGCCGTGATCCCCGAAGGGGTGGCCACGAACGAACCGCCCCCATGCACCTCTGTCCCCAGTCAGTCGACGCCCCTCCCAACCAACCAGCACCACCTTCGTTCATATACTTCCTCACTCCATCCTTCCACCTCTCTTTCGGTCTACCTCTCCCTCTCTGTCCCTCCACCTCGCTCTCGTAGACCCTCTTAGTCATTCTCTCGCTTTCCATACGTTGCATATGGCCGAACCATCTCAAGTTGTTCCTTTTCACACTTTCCAGCACATCTATAATGATATAGTTATATCAGGAAGAAGAGAGTAGTTACTTCAACTGTTGGACCGTTAGTCGATGAAAATGGAGAATACACCAAAGACGAAGTACAAATGAGTAATGCCCTCAATGCCTTCTTTGCATCAGTTTTTTACAACGGAAGACCTCAGTGATATCCCTACACCATCGCCGATTCAGATTGATAATTCAGATGTTCTAAGCAATATCACCATTACAGAGAGAGAAGTATTGAATTGTTTAGATAAACTCAAGGTAAATAAAACGCCTGGACCTGATACAATCTCACCTAGAGTCCTAAAGGAAGCTAAGGATGAGCCCTCTAAACCACTGACATTGCTATTCAATAAATCCTTGCAGTCTGGAACTATGCCTGATCAGTGGAAGCTAGCCAACGTAACACCGATATTCAAAAAAGGCAGCAAATCCCTACCCAGTAACTATCGTCCAATTAGCTTAACTTCAGCTGTATGTAAAATGCTAGAAACACTCATAAGAGACAGACTCGTAAATCACTTAGAGGAAAATAACATACTTAAAGATACTCAACACGGCTTTCGTAAAAAACGTTCCTGTTTAACAAACCTCTTGGACTTCTTCCACAATATCCTCAACCTCTACGATGAGAGTAAAGCTGTAGATATTATATACCTTGATTTTCAAAAGGCCTTTGACAAAGTTCCCCACAAACGTTTACTGCTAAAACTAAAAGCGCATGGAATACAAGACGGTGTGTTGAAATGGATAGAAAATTGGCTCAGCGACAGAAAGCAAAGAGTAGTCTAAATGGACCAATGTAAGTAGCGGGGTACCCCAGGGATCGGTACTAGGACCAATTCTCTACGTAATTTACATCAACGACATAGATGAGGGTCTCACCAGTACAATCTCAAAATTTGCTGACGATACAAAAATTGCAAATAGCGTACTCTCAAAAGAACAAGTTGATGATATGCAACACAATCTAGATAAGTTGTCATGTTGGGCCCAAATTTGGCAAATGAGTTTCAATGAGGATAAATGTAAAGTACTACATATCGGATACCAAAATGAGAAAGCAAACTTTTTGATGAATGGCATTCAGCTTAAGAATGTAAACAGAGAAACCGATCTGGGAGTAACAATATCGAGTAACCTAAAACCGAGTCAACAATGTTCAGAAGTTGTTAAGAAGGCAAACAACATAATTGGCTTTATAGGCAGGTCATTTGAGCATAAATCCAAAGACGTTACCCTAACCCTTTACAATTCGTTAGTCCGCCCTCTTCTGGAATACTGCGTTCAATCCTGGTGCCCTTATTACCAAAAAGATATAGACAACCTAGAACGAGTTCAACGTAGAGTTACCAAAATGATACCTAACCTAAAGAACAAACCTTACGAGGAGCGTCTTAGAGAATTAAATCTATTTCCTTTAACCCAGTGCAGATTAAGAGGCGATTTAATTCAAGTGTTCAAAATCATCAAAGGCATCGACAATATGAACTGTAGTAAGTACTTCACTATCGACCAATCTAATTACACGCGGGGAAATGGGTGCAAAATTATTGGTAAAACTTTTAACTCACACGAAGCTAAAAAAAAAATCTTCAATCGAGTTGTCAACTTATGGAATGGGCTTCCCCGAGATGCTATAGACTGCAGCACTGTTGATTCATTTAAACTTCGCCTAGACAAATATCTCGCATCAAACCCGCGACTGACTGCGTTTGTAAATGAATAACTTTATTTTATCCTCCCCTCAGTTACTAACCCATCTGTCCCCTACTAACTTCCCAATCCTGCCACGGACATTAGTTCCAGGGCACTAGTTCCCTTTCCAATGTTCCGTTACCCACTCTAAACCACTGTTTGGACACTTGATCCTCAGTGTTTTGGAGGACAAGCAGCCTAGAAGGGTCACTATACCTGTTGTTGCTTGATTTCCTTTGTACTCCTTTGTACACCACACCACCTTACTTCCTCATTAGTCTGTCTATCCCTCCATGTAAGTCCGTACGTACTTCTTAAGTAATTCATTTCCACTGCTCTCACTCTTGGTCTGAGTCTCTCAACCAACGTCCATGCTTCGCTTCCGTAAGTCAGTGTCGGGATTACCACACTGTCATGCAAGGACTTCTTCACTTCCATACTGACCACCCTATTTCTTGTTACTGCTTTCAGCGTTCCTACAACCCTCTTCCCCTGTTGTACCCTCTCCCGCACTTCTTCATCGATAGTCCCATCTTTACTCAACACACTGCCCAGATACTTAAAAGAGTTGACGATCTCCATAGCCTGACCGTTCAGCTTCACCTCACACTCTGTGACTTCACCCCTTTCGAAGACCATATGTTTTTGATCTCTATTAATTGGAAACACGCAGACTACGAGGTCAACTCCTTGTAGTCTTTAAGATACTTAATGGGTTTGACAATGGGCTATGGCAATATGTTTAGCCTCAATATGCATGCAACATGCAGTCATGGATGGAAGTTAAAAGTATAAAAGTTCAGCACTATATTTTTTTTTTTTTTGATCACATTATAAGATCTTTTCAACTTGTAACAAACTTCCCTTAGAAGATATAAACAGTAGAGCAGTTCAAAAAGAGAGTAGGTAATATTTTGCACACACTGCAATGAGTGTAATGCACTACACAATATCTCTCTTTCCACAGCGACTATCTCTCTCTCATCATTTCCCCAGTTGGGTCCCCTTCTTCTTCTAATAGTGTTCATTATTTTTAATATTCTCACTCTTCCCTTTATGTTTGTCGTTACTCTCTAAGTTGTTTTTGTTGTATTTAATATATCTGTTAACTATATAGCATTTTCTCTATTTATATTTCTTAGTCCCTATGTCATTCTATGTAACTAATTATATATATATTGTCACATTTTTCATCAGCCTAAGATATGTTATATATTTATTTGTTTATTTGTTTTGTTGGTATATGCTAGATCGTTTTATTTGTCAATCTAGCGTTTTTCATTCATAATTTACCTTGTCTGGTTATTATAAATTGTTAATGCACTGTCTAATAATTCCTTTAAAGTATAAAATATTAATCTTTCCTCTCATCTCTTGTTTGTTCTCATTTACTATCCATATTCTATTTTTCCCTGTTGATGGTAAATTGCTACTATTTAGTATTTTGGCTACTCAGCTGTTACTTGGATTGTGTAGCGAAATGTGTTGTTAATTATGACAACATGGCTTTAATACGATTCAGAGACATAGTAGATTCATTTTCTTCTATTAAGTATCGAAAACTCCGGTGTTAAGTGATACAATTTACTATCATATATATCATAGATATCAAATATATCTCTTAAACTCCATCTGGTGTTCATATATCGTTATATCTTTATATTTATTTGTGTCACTTTCTTGACCTTTATGTTGTATGTCATTCTATTCTGTACAGATGAGGCCAGTTGTAATATTTTTTTGTTTTCTTTATATATTCCAACTACTCCCTATCGGGCATAGGCTGATAGCCTTTACACTCTACCGCTGAACACGGTGAGGCCTTGCTCCAGTCTAGGGAGTGAGACATGCGAAGGTTCACGGCTCGAAGCAATCCCATCTCTGAAGCCGCCTCGCCTCTGCGCATCACAGTCTCATTCCCCACACTCGGACCCTCACTCTCACAACGCCACCTATTGAGCAATTAACTCACTAGGCATTGTCCCCCTGTAGCATATTTTTGAATATGGTAATATTCACAGTTCACTCTACTAATCCCCATTTCTGCTCTCTCCCCACCCACCAGTGTCTCCGGATAGGGTGAACAATTTGTGTGTCACTTTATAAAATTATATGCTGTGTGTAATTCTAATTTGTACAGTTAAGACTTGCAGTTGTACAAGATCCACTCCACTAATCCTTGTCCTGGCTCTCTCCCCACCCACCAGTGCCTCCGGATAGAGTGTACGTCCGTCGTAGTGGAGGTCGGGAGGTTGGAGAGGTGGTGGGACCTCTTACCGTGGGGGACAGTATATCACTAACCTGTCACGCTGAAGGAGGTCAGTTCTTTTATATCTTGGTTTATGTCGTATTATATGTCTATACTCTTTCTGTATTCTGTCTATATACTGTAGTTCTTTATCTCTTGGTTTATGGCGTATTATATGTCTATACTCTTTCTGTATTCTGTCTATATACTGTAGTTCTTTATCTCTTGGTTTATGGCGTAATATATGTATGTATTTTGTCTGTATTCTGTATTTTGTCTATATAGTTCTGTTATATCTTGGTTTATGTGGTAATATATGTCTGTATTCATTATGTTTCTTTTATCTTGGAGTATGTCGTAATATATGTCTGTGTTTTGTCTATATAGTTATTTTATCTCTTGGTTTATGTGGTAATATATGTCTGTATTCTGTCTGTGTTATGTTTCTATGTAGTAGATATATTTACCCCTTCTGTACCGGCGCCGTTTTTAAAACTACATTCTGACTATTATTATACGATTATAATCAGCAATTAACTGGCTTCGGAATATCTAGCTTAACCCTTTTTACCACTACAGATCCCTCTTAAACTACCCAAAATCTTATAAATATAGCTAGAATCAAATGAAAAAGACATCGCCGGTACAGAAGGGGTTAAGTGATAATTGTGTATGTATTGACGTAATTACTTTCTATTATTTAGCTATTATTAGACGATGTTTTCAGATAAGAAAGATTACATGGATGTCAGAGTGCCTTTACCCTATTAATTACATGGATGTCAGAGAGCCTTTACCCTATTAATTACATGGATGTCAGAGTGCCTTTACCCTATTAATTCCCACATATTTTTTCCTAAGCTATACAAACTCATATAATAATATCCAGAATAAGCTGTCTAAAAGCATCATAATCCTCAAAGGTTTACAGTATATAGTATATTCCTAGACTACATTGAAGATTAGTATGATATAATGGTTTTAGAGATATACTGTATGTACCATACTTCCCACGTCTAATGTTCTGAAAGGGGAATATGATATTAATTAATAATGGTATATCAGAATTATGCATTCTTGAAACTAATCAATCAAATCATACTGGGTACATACTGGGTACATACTGGGTACATACTGGGTACATACTTTCAGTTATATTACCTAGTAGTGTCATTGAGCTTAGTAATGATAAAACATTCAAAAATGGTCTCGATAAATATCAAACAAACGAAGAGCGTACCACTTTATACTGTGCTATCCTTTCCCTTCTTCACATAGGATTGGTAGTTTAGTTACAAGCAGCTTCGTAAGGATCAATAGATATGTTGTTACTTGTTTTCAGCTTCTTTCATTTATATACAGTATTTCGTCATTGGAATGGCATATTGACTGTTAAACTTGTTGTTGTTGTTGTTGTTGTTCCCCAAGCTGCCTGGCCGAACAGCCCCAAGGCACCGAGCAAGGCCAAGGCCATAACTGAGCGCCCCCACAGAACCCTCTCTGCCTACCACAATAAAGCCTGGGTGACCGAAGCCACTCCATGGCGGGGAGCTGAGGAGGGTGCGGAAACGCCCGGGAAACCAAAGTCCCACCCAGGGCCCTGTGCCCCTCAGCAATTATGAAGAGAAAGTTGAGGGGCAAAGGAAAAATGTGACGCTTTGGCTTCCAATCTTGGTAGATTGGGAGGTCAATCCACGGAAGAGACGCCGTCACTTGAGATCTAGGAAATACATAAGTAAAAGGAACAGTCGGAGTAAGCTATGGGTATGGCAGAGATCGCTCAGTTCTCACTCTGATAGACCAGCCCATCACCATTGTTAAACTTGTTGGCAGGAATCGTTGGCCTTGCCTTCAGGCCCCCAGGTACCCTAACCCTTTCTGTACCAGCAACGTGTTTTATATTATAGTCTAGCTGTATTTAGACGATTGTATGCAGTTTAAGAAGTGTCTGTGATAGTAGAAAGGGTTAGTTAAGATAGTTCGTAGCCTGTTAATTGCTGGTGGCCCTTTATAAACTAAATAAAACTATCTAATAGTAGCCAGACTAAAGTTAAAAATATGTCGCCGGTACAGAAAGGGTTAAAGAGCCTGTAGTCAAAGAGAGTGGCCATATTTGACTGTGGGCGCCATTTATGGGCCGTGATTAAACAAAGGAGTCCTATATTATTGTTGACCATTTAGACTTGGAATCCAAAGACTAAACTATATATCTTGTACCAGTATTGCCGAATGTTCATCAGGAGTATGGGTACATTTAGTTTCCCTTTATGTGAACGAAGGAAATAAAAGGCAAAGCTGCCAGTAACAAGTCCCCCCCCCCCCTCCTCCAAGATTGAAAGAGTGAAAGAGTGATAGGGAGCCAAAAACAAGGTACGTTAGAGGTAATTTTGGTGTGTTGGATAGAAGTGTGGTGTGCTTGTTAAGTGTAGTGAAATTAATAAGAGGAGGAGAAGGTGTTTGTGAGAGTTAGCTGGATTACTCTCTGTGTAGGTGAGACACACATAGAAACAATTATTGCAAAGAGAGGCTAATGACACCGGTGGCACCAAAATGGCTGAGGATGGCCAATCTATCTTACCATAGTATCTCTAAATAACTCCGAAACACGCCTGGCCACTGATATTTCATTAGAAAATTATATATACAGGGTGTTCCAGTAATGCTTTTCATAAATTATATGGTGGACTCATCAGACAAAAATAAGAATAAATTACTCTATGAACATGAGGTTGAGTATTTATAATAACGGAGTTATTACACGATTAACGATAGATACAATGCCATTCAGTCCAAGGGGTAATGTTGCCATTTTAGTGGATTATATCCATTTGGCCTTCGCTATCGCTTGCTAGCCTCAAGATAGTGAGCAGTAGCGGTTTGTATCCAATCGGCTTTCTCTCTTCAGGCTAGCGAGTGGTAGCGATCTGATTTTTTCGGTAGAAAAATCAAATCCGGCGAAGCCGGACATATTTTTCTACCGAAAAGTCAGATCGCTACTGCTCACTATCTTGAGGCTAGCAAGCGATAGCGAAGGCCAAATGGAGATAATCCACTAAAATGGCAACATTACCCCTTGGACTGAATGGCATTGTATCTATCGTTAACTTAAATCGTGTAATAACTCCGTTATTATAAATACTCAACCTCATGTTCATAGAGTAATGTATTCTTATTTTTGTCTGATGAGTCCACCATATAATTTATGAAAAGCATTACTGGAACACCCTGTATATATTGTGCCGGATTCTGATCGTTTAGTTCCCTTGATACAGTCCGTAAAACAATCCACTTCTGGGTTGATGGACTTAAATATACTTGACAGGGACGTCCCGAGTATGTTCTATGTGCAGCAAAAATTGTATTCAAAGGTTCAATATAATACTCAATAACAACACAAGGAAGAACATAATATTTATACGAAGGTTTTATTTAATAAACAAGAGATTTGGGTAAGAATAAGAATCATAAAGGAAAATCCCACAATAGTAGCAAAGATATAGATTGTCCTTACTTCAGAACAATGTTACTGATACCAGAAGAACTCAATAGTGAGAGTCTAGTATTAAATCAGATCATGTGGAAAACATGCATAGGGGCATAATGTACAAGAATCAATTTTAACCTTCAATGCAATAATAAATGAGAGTCCAATATCTTCCGCTTTCAAAGAGACTTCAATGCCCTAAATAATGATCCTAGGGTGACAATGAGGAGAGTTGAGGTTATAAAGATACTGTCGCAGAAGGCAAGGTGAGTCACGCGTAGGGCTCAGCTGACCCTTTGAAACTGACCGCGTGAGCTTGCCCTCAGGTCAGGTCACTGGGAAGGTCACCAGGTGAACTGAGATGATAAATAATACTTTTTCTAGTTAATGCAACTATGAACTTAGCTGCAGTGCGATGTTACTTTACTTTGTACGAAAGGGCTGAGATTATTATTTATAATTAATGAGAAGTATCAAAATAGCTCTCAAGGAAGTTATATCTTATCACGGAATTATATTACTTGAACATTATGCTACGATAACGAACCGAACTTAGGAATTCGTGTTTCTATATTTTTCTTAGGTAAAGCAAAGTAATCACGGGAATTTAATAAGAGTGAAAAGGTAGTTTATTTGGTCTACTGGTTGGTATTAATTAGATCAAGATGTAATTTTCAATATTCGTAATTAAGGCTACACGCGAAGATAAGCAAAATAACTAACTGAGTTCCAAAAGACTCAGACTTGAATGAACACTACAATTTAATCTCAAAACGCGAGAACTGAGTGATTAACAAATATCGATCGGTAGATCGTACTTAGTAATTAAATTGGCGCTAATGACGAAGTTTAATTAGCTCATTGATATTTAACGCAATATCAGATTCGCTTCTGAACGAGTTAACAGGACGAGGAAAATATAATTTACAGGCACAATTAGTACATGGATGTAGGCGACGAAGTCCTACTCATTGATACTTAAAACAGGCAGTACCAGGCTCGGGCCTGAGCAGGTTAACAGGGCGAGGTGAATAAAATACACAGATACAATTAGTGTATGGTGGATGAAAGTGACACGAAACACGGAGGAAAGAATTCCTAAACACGGTATTCGAAATATCACAACATCAAGATTTACAAGAACATAAAAGCACGTCTATAAGATATATTTCATATGCGATTACTGAATAGAGAATTTAGGAATTACACTGAGCACTCGTTGGAAAATTGGGCGTAGGTTCTAGGTAAAAAGCGATTATATAAATGGATTGATCACGGAATATATTGGGACTTCAACTCACAAATAATAAATCAACATACACGTAGTCAGTAAATCTGCGAGCGTGGGGGCCTGAATATATGTTAATGACACTGATATATAACGGATGCGTAAGTTATGAATTAAATAAAGTCTCGAACAAGGGTCAAGGAATTGAGGCAAGATAAACACAGAATAGCACAGGTTCAGAAGGATGAAACTTATTACACAAGTACGGGTGTTGGGCACAGATCACAAGTAAATCAGGGCACAACACGGTTCACATATTTACATAATCAATACCTCACAACAATAACAAACAGAGACAGACACAGAAACACTTAAGTATTTGGGAGGGCAGGGGGACGAGAGTGCTGGTCTGGCCGGCGTAGAGGGTAGTAGCCAATCTTGCACAGCTGGTTATCTCCTCGAGCAGGGGTCCTCGATCTAGGCCTGGTTACGTAATTCGAACAGGGGTCCTAGGTCCAGGCCTGTTTACGTAATTCGGGCAGGGGTCCTAGGTCCAGGCCTACGTCCACAGCTCGAGCAGGGGTCCTCGGTTCAGGGCGCCAGGCAACAGACAGGTGGCCCTTCCGCAATCTGGAGGGGGGGGAGGGGGCAACGTCCAGGGGGCACTCTCGAGGGCCAGGGCCGAGTGGGGCACCGTAGCAACACTGTCCTTAACTGGCCCGTTCCAGAGGTCAAGCCCAGTCAGTAGGTGAGGTGGTGTGCTGGGGCAAACCGTACTTATCACTGTCCCAAAGAGCCTTATCCAGAAGGGGGTCAGACTAGTCAGTAGGTGATGGTTTGCATACTTTCCTCAGGTTTTCCTAAGGTCCAATGCAAATATTTTCTCACTTCAGGGGTCAATGAACTCGAGGGGGAAAAGGGGTGTTGAGGAAATAGGAAAAATGGTTGTTGTGAGGTACATATACATCCTAGCCTTGAAACTCAGGTATTATCATATGGGCCTGGTTCCAAGGTAATATTATAATATTTAATGGGGCAGCTGGAAGGTTCAGGGCTGCTATGAAAAATAGGAAACACTTAAAGCTAAAAATGGAGAAACTGTCTTGCAGGTCTTCTAATTATCCTCAGACATACACATAGGGGATTGTAGTTGTATCCTCGGGGGCCTGGAGTAGTCAGGCGTCATCAGGTCCATTTGTTTCTGAAATATCCTGGGCACTGGTGAGTAGATTGCATAACCATATTCTCTTGAGTAATCTACATCTGGGTGGAGGTGATGGAGAAGTGTCCTTTTTGATAGTGAGGACCAGTGGGATGTCCTGAGGATCCAGGGGGAGGGTCCTGGAGGCTCAGAGAAATTTCCTTTTTGATAGTAAGCACCCGGGGGAGGGCCCTGAAGGACTTAGTGAAAGGATCCTTAATGACCAGGGGGCGGTCCTCCGTTTTCTTTGGAAGGAGGTGGGTGAAAGAAAACTTCTTACTGGTGTTGTTAACTGGTGTAGAGATATGGCCTGGGTGGTTATGCTGGCCATTCGATGTCCTCAGGTTTTGGGCCCGTCATCTCAATATACAGTATATACCGTTTATATATATTATTATATACTGTACATATGTTTTGTTTTTGTTTTTTTTCCTATGTGAATGAGGGAGACAAAAGGCATAACTGCCTGCAGTGAGTGCCTTCCCCAGAGTTGAAAGAGTGACAGGGCCAAAATCAAGGGACGTTCGAGCTAAAATGCCTGGACACACGGAGTTTGAAGCAATTTAAGTCATAGGAAGAGGGAAAGACTGATTCTGGGAGAGAGTTCCAGAGCTCAGCAGTTGAATAGAAGAAAGTCTGAGAATAGCATTTCACTCTTGGGTTGGAGAGTTGCACAGAGCAGGGGTGGCATTGTGTTGCAAGGCGGATACTACGTACCCTACGTAGAGGAGGTGGTACACACTGGGCAAGCTCCGAGGAACACTGATTATTGTAGTAGCAATAGAATAGTGAGAGAGATGCAACATTGCGGCGAAGAGAGAGAGATTGCAGAGAGTTGGTGGGTGGATGGAAGTTAATGATACGAAAGGGTTTCCTTTCTACTTTATCTAGGAGTGCGGTGTGAGAGGATCGTCCCCACACATGTGAACAATACTCAATACAAGGACGCACTGTGCCTCTGTATAGAGCAAGTAGCTGCGCAGGGGTAAATAACCCCTTGAGGCGGTTGATCACACCCAGCTTCTGGGAGGCTGCCTTAGCGAGACTGGTAATATGGTCTTTCCAAGTGAGAGCAGAAGAAAAAGAGACACTGAGAACATTGAGGGAAGATGAAGGGTTGATTTTTGTATTGTTGAAGAATAAGGGATAGTCCTCTGGAGGTTCCTGACGGGTAGTAAGATGGATAAATTGAGTTTTGGAAGTATTAAAAAATGTAACAAGGTTTTCTCTACCCCAATTGGAAATAGTAGCTAGATCAGAAGATAAGCATTTTATGGCTTCAATACGTTTACTTTTGAAGGACTGCTGGCAGGGGTGTTTTGGAAAACTAATTGAGTGGTGTAAAGTATATACAGTATATACTGTATATATATATATATATATATATATATATATATATACTGTATATATTATATATATATACTGTATATATATATATATATACTGTATATGTGTGTGTATATGTATATATGTATATACAGTATATGCAGTATGTGTGTGCCTACACACACACACTTCCCCTCCACACATCGTTCCCCTCAAGAATATATATATTGCTTACCTCAACGGGAAGAAAAATGCCGTGCCATGAAAACTTGAATGGAGATGTTATGCCCACATGACGGAATATGGTTGTATTGTAACGACTCCGCAGTTTAGATTATCTCTGGAACTTCTTGGGAGTGGAAGGACTCGAGTTCAGGATTCCAGAGAGTGAAACAGTCGTGTTGTTACAATACAGGTCCTCTCGTCACAATAGTATACTTTCTCCATACTAATCTCCTTGACTACTATAGCTACTGTCCATTCATTATAAATTATATATGTCAGAAATCACCAACTTTAACCTCTCTAACTCAAAAGGGCTAGCGAAAATGAGCTGTAAACTTTCACACCTATTGCCTAGCGGACTCGCAATTGGTAGAAATATTAGCTTGATTACTCCAGTCGTTGTTTAGTTATAGAGGCTAGTGGTCAATATATTAAACCTACATATAATTAATAGACCAGCCGTCCGGCTGGCTCAGTTGATAGCGTGCCTGATTCCCATCTTGAAGGTCTCGCGTTCAATCCTCGCTCAGATTGAAAAGTTTTTCTGGGATACAGCCGGCGGTTACCATCTCCCCATGAGCAAGGGGGATGGGTAATGGTCTCTGGTAGACTAAAGAAAGCCAAGCTCTTGTGAATCCTCAAAGGAGGAGATACGGGCGCTATATAAGTAACCAGAAGATTATTATTATTATTATTATTATGCAACCCTTCAGGCTGACTCTTACCAAATTGTAGAAATTAAACCTGATTACTCCAGTCGTGTTTTAGTTGTTGTTGTTGTTGTTGTTGTTCCCTAAGCTGCCTGGCCGAACAGCCCCGAGTCCCTGAGGAAGGCCATGGCCACGATCGGGCTTTCCCACAGAGCTCTCATTGAGTGTAGATTGTCTTGTTGGCATAAGTGGTTGTGTGAAATGCAGTCTTCTAAGATGTGTTTAATGGTATGGGGTGCTGTGTTACATCCCGGGCCGACGTCGACGACGGAGTCATCCAGTCTCTTCTGATAGCTCAGGAGAGCTGGATGGTGTCCGCATCTCAGCCTGGCCAGGTGGACTCTGTCCTCGCGAGGAAGGGAGGATTCAGAAGGATGGATTTCGGGAGGTCGTGCTTGCAGCTGCATGTTGTCTGTGAGTGAGTGGATGGATCGGCGAGAGATGTGAGTATGGATGTGCTTCTGAAAGTTGGTTCGGGGTGGACAGGGAGGGAGAGAGGATAGTAATTGTGTGTGCTGGGTGTTGTTTTGATATTTCTTGGTGTCTGTGGGTGTGTTGCCATGTAGTTTAGTGGGTGGTCCTGGTTCGTGGAGGCTGCTGCCAGGAATTGAGTGCCTCTCATGTCCAGATGGTCTTTGACTTTGAGGATTTTGGTTTCTTGATGTAGGTGATCTGTGGGTGCAGTAGCTGTGAAGCCTGTAATGATCTTTAGGGCTTTGTTTTGAATAGTCTGTAAGGTCTGATGATGTGTTCCAGCTAGGTTAGAAGCCCAGGCTGGGCTTACGTATTCCATCACTGATCTTATGTATTGTTTATATACTGTAGAGGTAGTTTCTTTTTTGTGTCCACATTTTGTGTGAGCAAGTGACCTGAGGGTGTTAAGTCTGGGTGTCAGTTTCTTTTTAATGTTTGTGGTGTGCTGTTTGAATGTCATATGAGTATCATATGTTAGTCCTAGGATTTTGGGTGTGTGTGTATGTGTTAGGGGTGTGTTGTTTATGGTGAGTTGAGGGATGTATTCGTGTTCTCCTGTCCAGCCTGTGAACAGGGTTGCAGTGGATTTGGCTGGAGCTAGATTAAGTCTGTTTATAGTGCACCAGCCATGTAGTGTGTTGAGATAGGGTTGAAGGAGATCTGTTGCTCTTTTTGGGTCATGGTGTGTGCATGTGAGTATTATGTCACATGCATAGGAGGCTAAGTTTATTTTTGGCGTATTGGGTGTAGTTATATCGTGCATGTACAGATTGAAGAGTGCGGGCGATAGGACAGTTCTTTGTGGGACTCCGTTTGGAAAGTTTCTGATTCTAGATGACTGACCGGCAAAAGATACGTGTGCACATCTGCCTGCTAGGAAGTTGGCCAGCCACCTTCTTGTGTTGTTGTGTGTTGTGTGTTGTGTGTGTCGTTTGTGTCGTGTTTTAGTTATAGAAGTTAGTCTCCAAGATTTTAGGCCTATTTATAATGAATAGACTATAAAATTCTTCATCGTTTCTGAGCTGCCGCCATTCTATTTTGCTCAAGCTTCGAATGGTAAGACCATAAAGAACTTTAAACTTTCTCCCGGATTCGGTAGGCTGCTTGTCCCGTAATGTAACCCCTACTGTACCAGCGACGTCTTTTTAGTTCTAATCTAGCTACAATAATTCGTTTTTATGCAGTTTAACCCTTCCAGCCCGGGCAGCGTTTTAAAATGACACCACGAAAGAAGGGCAGGTGCCCGGGTGTCCTTTTAAAATCCCTGTGCTTGAAAGCGTGCTTCAAAATTCGCGCTGCCAAATTTTGCATTGCAGGAGCGACCGCAGCGCCACCAAGCCTCAACTACTAGTGTTATCAGTTCGTACGTGGCCGCCATAGCGAGTTATACTGAAAAAATTATTTCAGACGTGTCCGTTTCGCTGCAACCTCCCGCGGGCCCCACTGCTATCCCGCTCGCAACTTCGACGCCTGTTGCAACCGAGAAGAAAGCTCAACGAAAGAAAGTTAAGCGTTTGTTGAGTGATAGCGCTATACAGCGACAACTTTTTGATAGTGAAGAGAGCAGTGGCGAAAGCTTGGTGGACAAAGAACAATTTATAAGTGCAAGCGAAGATGACGATTTCGTTGGCCTTGAAGACGACGATAATGTGGATTTATTTGAGGGGGGAGACAGTAGTGATGATCCTGATTTGGAAGTGTTTCAGGAAGGTGCCATTGAACTTCCAAGTGTGCTAGAACCTAGGCCTACCCCCTCGCCATCTTTGCTATGTCAGCCTAGGCCTAGCCCTAGTAGCCCAGGACCTTCCCCTTTGCCTGCCCATACGCCCTTGAAAGTGGGCAAATATTTCTATAAACAATCGTTGGTGAAAAGTGCAGCTAAAAAAGCACGCAGGGCAGCCGCAGAAAAGGATAGGGAAGCTGAAGACAGTGATAGTGACGCCGACCCTGGTCTAGCAACCACCCGTATTCCATGGTCCCGACGCCTTGACCCGGGATGCCGCGTAGGTCACTCACAGCCCT
The DNA here is from genome assembly GCA_032716605.1 of Paralithodes platypus. Classification (NCBI taxonomy): domain Eukaryota; kingdom Metazoa; phylum Arthropoda; class Malacostraca; order Decapoda; family Lithodidae; genus Paralithodes; species Paralithodes platypus. The sequence continues at coordinate 14,173,257 of CM064547.1, read as the reverse complement.
CGGCTGCATCTCTCCTTCAGGATGACCAAAGGGCCTCTTCAAGTGGTATTAGTAGTGTGCCACAGCCCTCAACACACGGCAGAGCATTATTTGCTGCGGAGAAGCCCTCGGCTCGCCGCAAAACGAGCCCAACTCCCGAGGCCGAGGCTCCCATTGTTGAAGCTCCCGCAGCCTCCCGCGCCCCACACCGCCGACGCCCGGTCACTTCTTGACCCGAATTGTCTCCTGAAGAGGATGCTGACGACCCCAACATTGCCCCAGATAACCTGACGTCGTCTGAGGAGGAAGAGGAAGAGGAACAGGAACAGGAAGAGGAAGAGGAAGTCCTGACAAGATGAGCGAGAGGGCGAGGTCGTGGACGTGGTCAGTCTGCCGACGCCGCTGCACCTGGGCGTGGGCGTGGGCATGCAGGGCGTCCGCATGGCCAAGGGCGTGTGCCAGGGCGTCCAGGGCATGTGCCTGCTGCACCTGCACGTGCTCGAGCATCAGCATCCGACCTGTTTGTGTGGACAGATGGGGCTGATTTTGAGCCAGATTGTCCTGCCTTTGACGAGGTACAAATGGGTTCCGGGGTGTCACCAACATTTCCCTGTGGCCCAGCTGCTACCCCCAGTGAAATTTTCTGTGGCTTCTATGACAATGAAGTCATGGAATACCTCGTCGAGGAGACCAACACCATCATGAGATCTGTGCCAACTTTCTTGGGAGGAAGACCAGTGCCAAGATGGTGGCATGGAGAGCTGTCACTGTGGCAGAACTATATGTGTTCTTGGCAATCACAATGCTGATGACACATATCAGGAAGCACGCTCTGGCAGACTACTGGATCACTGGCGACATCATAACGACTCAAGCATTTGGCAAGTACATGTCCAGGGACAGGTACTTCGACATCCTCTCCTATCTCCACCTGACAAACAACATGGCAGTCCACCTTCCTGACTCATTATGGAAGATCAGGAAGCTATATGACATGATACATCATCGGTTCACCACCTACCTGATTCCTTTCCAGAAGATGTTCCTCGACGAGTCTCTGGTCCTGTTCCGTGGTAGGCTGCATTTCCGACAGTATATCCCGTCCAAGAGACACCGCTTCGGCATCAAGCTCTTCGTCCTCTGCGACTGTTTGACAGGGTATGTGCTGGACTTTGTGGTGTACAGCGGCAAGGGTGGAGAAATTGTGACTGACCCCCTCATTGGTTTTGGTGGCGCTGTAGTGAAGAAGATGATGGAGAGGCACTTCAATCAAAACCACATCCTTTACACAGATAATTACTACACGTCGCATATCCTGACCAAGTACCTCCATGACCGCAAGACCGGAACTGTCGGCACAGTCAAGGCCAAGAGGAAGGGCTTGCCAGGCTACCCAACCAAGATGAAGAAGACGGACATCTTCCACAAGAAGAGTGGCCCTATCCTCTCCATCCACTGGCATGACCAGCGGAAGGTCAACCTCCTCACCACATGCCACAAGGCCGAGATGGTCGCCACAGGGAAGGTGGACCGAAGAACCAAGAACCCCGTCCAGAAACCAGCTGCTGTCCTGGATTACAACCTCAACATGCGCCTCGTTGACAAGTCCGACATGCAGATGGGCTTTATCGACTGCCTGCGAACATCTTGCAGGTGGTACAAGAAGTTTATCCTGCATACGGTAGATATGTCGGTCCTCATTGCTTACAACATCTACCGTCTGAGGACTCCAGGAGCCAAGAAGTAAAAGTCCCTGCGGAAGTTCCACAAACAGGTGATACTTGAGCTCCTGGCTAAACATGCGGGTACACCAGGGAGGCCACTACAAGGACCAGGCCAGCTGGACAGAACGGGGTGTGCTGAATTTTTCAGGAAGCACCAGCTCAACGCCCTTCCTTTCAAAGCACCAGGTAGTAACAGCAGAATCCAGAAGAGGTGCCATGTGTGCAGCCACACAACAAGAAGACCCCGCAAAGTCACTAAAACCACTTGGGAATGCCTCGAGTGTCAAGTTGGACTGTGTGCTGGCACCTGCTTCAACGACTTCCATACTCTAATAAACTTTTGAAGTGGAAGTGACAACAGTGAAAGTGACACTCAAATGTAGGCTAAGAATAATAATATAACTAAGTATAAGTGAAAAGGACACATATAAATAATAATAAGTGCCTTCAATAACAATATGAACAAGTAAAAGTGACACTAAAATATATATTTCTAACAATAAATAAGTGAAAATGGCACTCAATAAGCCTAGGCCAGTCAAAGTGACAGTATAATAATAATAAAACTAAGTATAAGTGAAAGAGACACACTAAAGTAATAATAAGTGCCTTCATAACAATATGAACAAGTGACAGTGACACTATATATATTATTAGCTTACCTAACAATACATAAAAGGGAAAATTACACTATCAATTATCAAAGTTCAGTGAAAGTGACAATATAATCATAATAATAATAATAAAACTAAGTAATAAGTGACAGAGACACAAATAAGTTCATGTAAATAACTTTATTGAGTGAAAATAACATAACTATAATAAATGACATAATAACCAATAAAACACTATCAAATCGCTTCCCGGCATAATTGCGGGTGGAGCGACGAGTGCAACTGGGCATCGTAGCCGGGGCCGCGGTTGAGTGTTCGGACGCGCCGAGGTAAATACGCGGCAAAAGTTACCTCCACTTCCATCACCATCACTCCGGAACCAGTTGAGCTAGAGAGCTCTACTCAACGCCATTCTACGCAGCAAGGTAAGGCGCCCATTTCTATATGTGTTTAATTAATGTAGGTAATATATTAAGCGAGATTAGCCTTAGTTTACTTTTGTTGATATTTGGCCAGATCGCCCGGATACGAGCTCCGTCCTTTGGAGAGCCAGCCCGGGCCAGGAGGGTTAAGAAGGATCTGTTTTAGTAATAAGTGTTAAGTGAGATAGTTCGAAGCCTTTTGATTGGTGAAGGTCCTTTTGCAAATTGTCTATCTTCAACTCAACAAGTGAACTCTGGAACTTTCTCCCTCAGTCAATATTTCCTTCATCCTTTATGACTTAGGGCCATTTTATTAAACCATGGTAAGAGCTTACCATACGACTTTTCCCGACCAGCTTGACCCTTATACAGATAAGCGATAAGGGTCAATCTGGGTCTGGGAAAGGTCGTAGGGAAAGCTCTCACCATGGTTTAATAAATGGCCCTTAGACTGCTATAAACTTTGTGTGTCCAGGCATTTTGACTCCAACGTCCCTTAAATGTGGCTGTCACTCTTTTAACTTTTGGGGAGACACTTGAAACCTGCCTCTTCTTTCATTCATACACATAGAAAACAAAACTGAATACAATTGTGTACTATAGTCTATTCGCTGTAAGTAGGCGAGAAATCATGACCTCTAACCTCTGTAACTCAGAAAACGACTAGAGTAATCGAGCTAATATTTCTACCATTTGGGAAGAGTCAGTCAAGGAACAGACGTGAAAATTTACAGCCAATTTACTCTAGCCCTTTTTGAGTTACAGAGGATAGAGGTCATGATTTCTCGCCAACTTATAGCAATAGACTATAGTAGCCAATAAATAGGACGTGGCCGGTACAGGAGTTTAATATCCGCCCGGCCACCGATATTTGACTTATGGGGGCCCACCTCGTTTTTTTTTCTCTTTCTCTCCCTCTCTCTTTGGTTTGTATCCATTCGGCCCCATTCAGCCTACTGGTTTAAGAAGTTTACCCCCATCCAGGTGTCAATAGTTTCCTGGCGAGCGGCAGCGAGCCAGCATATATTGTTACGAATCTGGACCTCAGTTCCTTAGAGACGGTATACAAAAATAATTACTAATGCAAATGCACCTTGTCTCTCTCTACCAAACAACACCACAACGCAACAGGTAAGAGCTTTATGAACGCTTCCAGGCTCTTCTCAGGGCTTAAGGTGCACACTGCCCTGCTCCTATTCTGAATAATAAGTAGAACAGAAATACTCATGTAACTTACTAGCTACGAAAACTCGAAACCAACACCGGGATTAGCAATGCTGGGTTGGATAATCAAAACAGTTAAATACATATAGGCTACCAGCAGACATCAACGACAAAAAAAAGTGCAGGTGTACTTCGAGCATAACAGGCTATGCGCGCCCTCGACAATACTGTACCGTGCGCAAACCAGCCAACGGTAATCCACTCTCAACCCAAGAGAGTTGCACATAATATTTTATACATATTTTAATGATCTAACAATACAAGACAGTGTCCTAATATCACTACTAACCTCGGGGTGATATTAGTGGAGGCAGGTTGCCCTGACCACCTCTAATATCACACCAATATATTCTGCTTCAACCTGGGCCCCCCAGTGAGATACCGCCCGAAACAATGAACTCTTATTAGATAAGCACAAACACGGGGAAAATATGTAGGGGTTATGGATGTGTGTGTGTGTGGACTGTCTATGGGATTAACGGTGCTTATTATTTAGGACCCCGGTAAGCCTCCCAGCTCTCCCCTATCACGGATCCCGAAGTAAGCCACCAGAGGTACAGAACATATGATAAAAATGGAAATATAATAAATGCTGATCAGAGGAAAAGAAGAATTAAAAGAATAAATGAATGTATAGGATTCTCTGTTAATTACGTTACGTTAATAATTGTGCAAGCAAGGCCAAACAAAAGGGGCAGACTGGTGTGCAACAAGAGAGAGCTAGCACCACCTCTACTGTCTGACCGCCTACCAGAGAATGGCGAGAACACGCGTGGCTGGCGGGAGCCAGCCTCAAACTAAGGGGTTGCAATATATCACCACACGATATAACACTAAGACACTTCACAAGAATAACTTGTCATAACATATTCCTGTGTTAACATATTGGCTAAAACAGCATGGCAGATAAAATAAAGTATATCTTGATATTGCAACACAACTAAACTTGCAATGGTCACATAATTAAATGAAACTCGTGGTGCTGGCACGATCGCCCCCCCCCCCCCCCCCCCCTCCCGAGACAAGAGCAACATACCTCCCTCACCCACTTACCTCTAGCTTGCAAATTACAATGTTGCCACTAAAAAACAACTTCATATACGAAACTAATAACACACTATTGGCTCATTCTACACAAATGTTTATTGAGACAAAAATGCTTAGAGGTACGGCAAATCTAGCCATGTATAATTGGAAGGGTATTGGAGTGAAACTCACAATACCAGGTCTTTCTAATAGACTTGGCACAGCTGCTTTCAGAAAGTCTGGCGCCACTCGAGTCTAGCTACTCCTAAAAGACCCTAAAAGACCCTGGTCATTGTGACAATATATATATATATATTTGTTTTGACAGCAAGCTAAATTTGTAAATTTTTCGATAGAAAAATTTCTCCGGCGAAGCCTGATTTCTCCATACAATGCTGGCTCGATATCGCTCGCAAGGAATAATTCGACACCTGGATGAGGATAAGCGTCTTAAAACAGTTGGCTGAATGGGGCCGAATGGATACAAGCCAGGGAAAGAGAAAAGGAGAGAAAGATGAAAAAAAGCCGGTGACTCCCCTTAAAACTCTCAGATCCAAGGGGGAAGGTCGCCATCATTTGTTTTGTCTGTTCTCGGGTCGTTTTGCCTACTCATATATTCCTGTTAGGATAGTGTTCGGATTGGTTAAGGGGGAGGTAGTTGCTATTTCTCCCTCATGATTAGTCCCATTAGCTTTGAGATTCTAAGACGTTCGTGCCATCAATTTCGCGATTTTAAGGCCCTTCGCCACATTTCTTTGTCTATAGCGAGCCTGTATTTTTAGGAGTGACCGGGACATTATAACAGAAACAATAAAATTGATCAATAGATACGAAAGTTGAAGATTTTTAAATGTGGACAAAGTTGCTTCTCTGGAAACTGACGGAATAGTTTATAAACTGTATTTTCTTTCTTGCTCAAAAACTATTGCTTCTACCGCTTCAAACTGAAAATATATAGTTCATCCTATATTATCCTTTGTGTATTGGTTTAGTAAAGAGCTGTTAATATGAACGAAGATGATGAGAATAAAATGACTTGTTGACGAAATAACCTGAAACCGACTTATTACCCGTTCCCGAAATAACCAATAAATAGCCAATAATGTGTTGGGGTCGCAGGGTCTATCTGCCACAAGGTCATACATCTGGAAGCCTTTCAAGTTCACAATTCTGGATCAAAGACAGTCAAGTGGAACGATATTGAGGCGTAATATCTTTTGTGCAATTTAGGTGTTGAATTTTTTCCCGGCGAACGGTATCGAACCTGTATGGCCGTGACATTTGTCTATCGAAAAATGTACACATTTAATTTTGAAGGGGGGTCTTGGGGGTGTTTTTATAATGCTTGATGGAGGTGTAGGGAGGAAAATATAACAATAATAACATAAATAAATATATCATCAAATATATGCGCCTATCCCCCCTTAACGTTCCCAGTTCTGGAGGTTAACAAGTGTTGAGCGTCCCTTGACTTCCATGTATAGTGTGTGTGTGATCAAAATATACCACAACATGTAAAGTAACTCGTAAGGTCTTTAGCCCCTTCTGTATCGGGGACGTCTTTTTCATTTCATTCTAGCTGTACTTAGACGATTTTTGTTAATGATCTGTGGTAGTAAAAGAGTTAAGTAAGATAGTTCGAAGCCTGTTAATTGCTGGAGGCCCTTTTTAAACTGAATAATATCTTCTAATAGTAACCAGAAATTAAAAAGACGTCACCGGTACTGAAAGGGTCAATGTTAGGCCTGTGCTATTTGTCAGGTCGAGTTTTGGTAGAAAAATGTCTCGCCCAAAGACCGGTTCCTCTTAAATTACAGGCTCGTTGTCGCTCGCCAGGAAATAATCGACACCTAAATGACACAAAAGGTATTATTATTGACAAAGAAATGTGACGAAAAGTCATAAAATCGCCAAACTTCCTAATATCTGAAAAAGAAGGAGGCTAAACATGAGAAAGAAGGAGGACCAAAAACATCACTCTACCATCTCCGCTGAACCCTTGTAGAACAAATGAGTTGTAAATAGCCCCACCTTTTCCTTGGCTCCCCCTTGCCACATGACTCGTAGCCGCCGTTTGGGGGCTTCCGGGCTTGTAGGTGGAGCGGCCAAGGTTCTTGGCCGCTCTCCCTATCACCTCCAACTAATTTTGTCATGTCCTTTTCTTTCTCCTTTCTAGTTTTCGTTTTTCCCTCTTCCGCTTTCTCCTGGGACTGCCATCAGAGGCCGGTCTCCCACCCTTGAACTTTTGTGGTCCCGTCCCTCCCTTCCCTTCCGGTTGACTTCCCTGTTTGCTTCCTTCCTTTCTCTTTAACTGCTTCGGAGGTTCTAGTTTCCTTAGGGCTTCGCCTTGGTGTCTCTGATCACTGTTGAGTTGGCAGAGTCCACCTGGCGACAGGTGCTGCCGGCCAAGGCTCGCAAGGCTCGTTGCTGGAGGATAGGCACTATAGGGTTGCTTTGAGGTTTCTGACTCCCTTCTCTCTTCCCAGTGAGTGTGTCAGGTGACTACGCCGGCCCTGTTCTCTGAGGGACAAAGCTGCAGGACAAATGCCCGGGTTGTACAAGGTCCCTAGCTCAAAGCCGAGACCTGTCCCATCTCAATTGGCCGCATTCTGGGTTTCGTGGCCCTGCGGAGGTCTTTCTCCCTTTCGTTGCCAGGGGCACCTGGTAACCGCAGTATCTTCTTCCATGCTTTACCCCCTTTTCTCTTGCTATGGTGACGACGTATGCTTTTTTCCCTGTTCTTCCCTGTTTATGGCTTCTGCTTTAGTGGTTCCGGTGAGTGAGCCCCTTGTGGCATGCAGCCTGCCACTTGGGGGTCTGTTGTCTGGCTGTCAGTCCGGTTCACCGCGGGAGCACGGTGAGTCGGGGATGGTTTTGGGTGCTCTCGACCGGCCCGCTGAAATATCCCTCGATCGTCGCTCGTCCCTCTCGTCCATTACCGTTCCGAATCCTTCTACTACCCTTCCGTCTTCATCACGTCTTTCTCCACCCTCCACTACCCAGGCTTTCATCTCCTCTCCTGTAGTTATTTCTGCGTCTTCCTCTTCTTCCTCTTCTCCCTCTAGTCATGTCACCCTCGACCCTTTTCTGCCCTCCCTCCCTCGTTCTCTTTCCTCTTCTTCTCCAGTTTCGTCCTCTTCTCGTCCTCGCTCCTCGGTCCTCCCTCTGTCCTCTCTCTTTGCACCTCCTCCCTTTACTAAGTTTTTCTCCATCCCTGCATCTGCGCCTCTAGCCGGTGATGACCTCCTCTTCCACCTGCGTCTCCTTCAACAGGTGGGAAAGGACGTCACCTTCCACTCCCGCCATGATGCCTCCCGTCTTGTTACCGTCCAAAATGAACTTCAGGCTACTGCTATGTCCTCGTTCGTCGATTGTTCTGGCACCCCCATCCCGGCTCAAAAAGATCAACGACTCAACTCCTGTACAGGGACTGTCCTGATCCCCGCTTCCATCCGTCTCGGGGGTCGTCCATTCGCGGATTGCGCCGACCTCGTCAAGGACATCGTTGTCGCTCAAGACCACAAGGTGGTTAGTGTGGTATGCTACACTATCCCTCCTCGCGACCTTCGCCGCCATCCTGCTAACATTGCCAAGATCTCTTTTGATGGATTTTCCCTTCCTGCCCATGTTATTGTCGGTGGTACTCGCCTCCCCGTGACTGCTACTCTTCCCCGTCCGCTCCAGTGTCGCAGCTGCTGGCGTTTCGGCCACTCGGCGAAGTTCTGCCGTACAGCCGCTGAGAGCCCACTCTGCCCGCACTGTGTGCAGTCCGGACATGCCGTTGGCAAATGTCAGTCAACGTCCCAGTTCTGCCTTAATTGCCGCGGGTCTCATTCGGCCGACTCTAAGATTTGCCCCGTTCATCTGTTCGAGTCTGAGGTTGCTGTCCTCAAAGCGAGACACGGCCTTACGCTCACCGCAGCCCGCCAAGAGGCTCGTCGCTTGGGCTTCACCCCTCAGTCATTTTCCAAGACTCTGTCTCTTCCCTCTACCACGCCCCCCCCCCCCCCTTTTTCTGGTTCCTCAGTTCCTTCCACCGCCTCCGCTCCCTCCGTCCCCCCGGTCGCACCAGTTTCGTCATCTGCCTCTCTTCCTTCTACCGGTGCTTCTCCCAGATTTTCTCCTTCCTCCTCTTCTGTCTCCTCCGTTCGTCCTTACGTCTCTTCCTTTTCTGTCCCTTTGTCTAACACTTTCTCTGTTCTCAGTCCTTCTCCTACTTCTCCCCCTTCATCTTGCTCTCTTCCTTGTTCCTCCTCTTCTAGTCTCCCTCAACGCTCTCACCGTTCCAAGCCTCCCCCCCGTTCTCCGTCATCTTCCTCTTCTAGTCGCCCCAAATCTCCTACTCGCTCTAAACTTCCCTTCTCCTCTACCAAACGGGCTCCTGCGCTCCGTTCTTCCTCTCCCGCTTCCTCTTTTAAACGTAAGGGTGGTTTCCGTGATGTGCGGAGCTCAAGTCCCTGCGAGAAGAAGAAGAAGTCGCCTACTTCTCCTTCTGTTTCCCTTTCTCCTCCCTCCGTCCAGTCTCCTCCTCCTCCCGTCACTGCGTCCCTAGATTTCTCCTACGAAACCCTACCTAAGATTGATGAATTTATCCGTTCTTCCCACCGACCGCCTTCAACTGTTCATGCCGAAGTTCATCCTACCCCCTCTTCTCTCCCCCCTACCCCTCTCCCGCCTTCCCCTGCCCCGTCCTCTTCCTCCACTCCCCCTTCTGGCCTTCCTCCGGGCCCTCCTCCTCCTGACCCTCCCCCTCTTCCTTCTCCTGCCCTTACCCCCTCCTTCTCTTCCCACCCGCCGTCCATCCTTCCTACCTCTTCCGGCCCTCCTCCTTCCTCTCCTCTTTCTCTGTTAGACCTCCCTATGCCTCCCGGTTTCCAGTCTTCCCCTTCAACGTCTTCTCCAATTCCTGCTATTATTTCCCATCGTTAGCCTCTCTTGGCTATATTTTCCACCCACGGTGTTAACTGTATTTTGTAAATATGTTGTATATAGTGTACGTATTTTCTTCCCTCTTGTACGCGTCTTCTTTTTAATCTTTTTTGTCTTTTTAATATCCATTTTACAATGGAACATTCGTAGTTTTGCAGCACATCGTGTTGATCTTCGTTACCTTATCTCTAGGTTTAGCCCACTTGTTATTAGTTTACAAGAATCGCGTTTATCTAATGCCCCCCCCCCCCAATACCTTTTTACTCCTATATAAGTTCTCCCCAATCCCAGTATGATACTTGCCTCTTCGTACATCATGATGTCCCAGTGACTCCGTTAACTATCCGTACCTCTCTTAAATGCACGCTTGCCAGAGTGTTCCTTCACGCTGGCTTACAGTAGTTTCCATATACCTTTCCCCCTTGATCCCGATCGATGTTCCAGAATTAAACAGGATCCTTTCTCTATTACCGGTACCTCCACCTTTCCTCCTTTTAGGGGATTTTAATTGCAGGCATTCCCTGTAGGGTGACTCTACCGTTAATACACGAGGTCATTCCCTTGAGGCTCTGATTCGTACGCACGATTTATTTCTTTTAAACACTGGTTCCTCTACGCATTTTGATAGCGGCGCCCGTACCTTCTCATGTATTGACTTGTCTCTGTGTTCCCCTACACTATCCTTGGATTTTACTTGGAAGGTCTTTAATGATTACTGTGCGACTGACCACTTCCCGATTGTCCTCTCCCCTACGTCTTACTCCCCAGTGCCGCGCCCTCCCCGTTGGTGTTTCGATCGTGCCGACTGGACATCTTTCGCTGATCTCGCCGTTCCGCCTAATCCGACCCCTGCTTTCCCGGACCCTGATGCCATGCTTACCAGTTTCCTGATGTTTGTGCTCCATGCTGCCTATACTTGTATTCCACGCACCACTCGGAGTATGTCTTCTAAGTGTGTACCGTGGTGGACTGCTCAGTGCACTTCGGCTTTACGCAATAAAAGAGCCAAGTGGAAGAGTTTCCGTCGGAAAAATGGCTCTCCATATGAGCGGAATGCGTATACTCTTTTCAAACAGGCTAATGCCGTCTTCCGTCGTACAATCCGCTCTGCAAAAAAATCTAGCTGGATGTCGTATGCCTCTACTATCAATGCAGATACACCTGTTCCGCAAGTCTGGGCTCGCGTCAGGAAGATTGCAGGGAAACATGCGCCTACGCCGGCCGCAGTCCTCCATACCAACACTGGCATTGTGGGTGACCCGTCTCTGGTGGCCAATATGTTGGGACAACATTTCAGTGATGATAGCACTGGCTCCCATCTCCCGCCCTCCTTCCAGATGCATAAACGCCGTTCTGAACTTAAGCGACTTGACTTTGCCTTATCATCTGATCAGTTTTTCAATGCCCCCTTCTCCCGGGCTGAGCTTGAGTCTAGCCTAGGAGCCTGTAAGGATACATGTGAAGGCCCTGGCGGTGTCCATTACTTGATGCTGAAGCACTTATCTCCACCTGCGCTTGGCTTTCTTTTATCCATCTACAACCGTCTGTGGTCCACAGGCTTTTTTTCCGGCTGAGTGGAGACATGCCATCCTTCTCCCATTCCTTAAGCCGGGTAAGTTGGGCCATGCACCAGCAGATTACCTTCCCATTGCCCTGGTCAGTTGTGTAGGCAAATTATTAGAACGCATGGTTCACTCCCGCTTAATGTGGCTCCTAGAATCAAGAGGCATCCTGTCACCTTTTCAATATGGCTTTCGCAAGGGCCGTAGTACTTTGGACCCATTATTGAGATTGGCGACGTCTATCCGCGACGCCTTTTCGGACACTAAGTCAGTTTTAGCTGTATTCTTCGATCTTGAAAAAGCTTATGATACTGCCTGGAAATACAACATCCTTCATACCCTTTTACGTTCTGGTGTGTCTGGCAACATGGCAGTATTCTTGAAGAACTTTCTCCGTGATCGTACTTTCCGAGTCAACCTTCAGAATACATTCTCATGAACATACCCCCAACACGACGGTGTCCCACAGGGTTGTGTTCTTAGTACCATCCTTTTTATCCTAGCTATTAATGGTATTATTTCTTCTCTCCCTCTTGGTGGCCGTGCTTCTTTGTATGTGGACGACTTCGCTATTTACGCTGTGGGTTTGGATATCGCTGCCCTAAAAAGTCTCATGCAGAAGGCCATCGATGCAGCTGCGCAGTGGGCTACGGCCCATGGTTTTCGGTTTTCACCCTCGAAATCTTGTGCCGTCATCTTCATAAAAAGCCATACAGTCCCGCATCCTGTTCTTACGTTGTATAACCGCCCTCTGCCTTACAGGTCCTCAGCTCCATTCTTAGGTCTCATTTTCGATACTCGGTTGACATGGTACCCGCACATTACTTCGTTACTGACCTCCACCACCCGACGGCTTCAACTCTTACAAACCCTTAGCCACTTGTCTTGGGGTGCTGACCGGACGACTCTTCTGCGCCTCCATACAACGCTTATTCTCTCCAAGATCGATTATGGCTGCCAGGTATATGCCTCCGCTGCACGTACAAACCTTAAGCGCCTAGACTCCCTTCACCATCACGGTCTGCGCTTGTCGCTAGGGGCTTTTCGCTCTACTCCGGTTATTAGCCTTTATGTTGAATCAGGTGTCCCACCGCTATCATCCAGGCGGGATAAACTGACCCTTCGATGTCATCTTCGCCTTCTGCAACACAGTTCGGCTGGTTTTCCTCCCACGGCTTCCGGCTTAGCCCCATCAGTGTCTGCTACTTTGTTCCCCGGTCGGGTTTCTGCTTTACTAGCCTCCTTCTCTTTTCCCATTCCATCAGTGCTACCCCTCCGACAGTCAGAGTTCCCCCCATGGCTACTCCCTCGCCCTACCGTTTGTACAGCTGCCCTCCCCCCTCTAAGGCCTCTTCAACCCCACAGTTTCTTTATGCTCAGTTTGCGGAACATATGCTACACCACTCTTCAGCCGTTCCAGTGTACACTGATGGTTTCAAGACCTCCGCCGGTACAGGGTTTGCGGTTGTGTTCCCGGACCGGACCTTCCAACGTCACATCCAGTCATGTGCTAGTGTCTTTACGGCCGAGTTATTTGCTATTTTATTTGCCCTACGTACTATTTTTTGTTCACACCTGCATACCTTTGTAATTTTTAGTGACTCCCTTAGTGCTCTTCAGAGTATTCAGTCTATTCCCGCTGTTAACCCCTTAGTGCTGGAGATTCAGGAATGGTTGTTCCGCATCGCTACTAAATTTAAGTCCCTGTCTTTCTGTTGAGTCCCGAGTCATGTTGGAGTGCCTGGCAATGAGAGGGTTGATTTTTTCGCCCGCTCTGCTATTACCTCTCACCGACTCATCTGATTACTTCCCGCGTGTTACTCAATTACTACGTCAGCGCTGGCAGGACGAATGGACCTCCATGAGGGTGTCTGATGTCAAACTGCGTTCTGTCAAACCTTCCGTCCTACCTTCGAAGTCTTCCTCTCATCGCAATCGTCGATGGGAGACCGCTCTAGCCCGTCTTCGGCTCGGCCACACCAGGCTCACGCATGGTCATTTGATGTCCTGTGTTGTCCCCACGCTCTGTTCTTGCTGCCATATTCCAGTGTCTGTCCATCATCTCCTGATCGACTGTCCACGATTCTCCAATGCCCGACGGCAGGCATTCCCCTTCATATCCTCCCTTAATCGCCCCCTGTGTCTTAGCCGATATGCTTGAAGAGTCCCCCACTGTCTCCCTCCCACATCTTATGCGGTTTCTCCTCCATACCCTTCAGCTTCTTTAATTAGTGTTTCCTAGTCTTCTTATCCTCTACTCCGTATTGCGCCCAGCCCCACAACAACTCCGATGTTTTTTTTCCACAAAGTTTCTTTTGGTGCCACATAGTCTTTTTAGGCTTGGTGCGAATCCCTATTTTAATAATAATTTTCCTTGGCTGACACTCTACCCATTGGTAGAAACTGTAGCTTGATTACTATACAGGTTATTATTAGAGGTTGGGGTCGGGCATATTTGGTCGACCTTAAATACCGTCGCAGTCCCTGGGTTAAGGGGAGCGTCCGGCTCATACACGTAATAGTGCTCAAAACGGCAATATTGCGCAACCCGATATATGGCATCATCACCCATCCCTCTGTCTTCAGTTAAAATCCTGAGGCAATATTCCGTCTGGAAGCATGTTATTTCTGGGCTAGTTTAAAGTTTCCGCGGGTCGCGGGTCGCGCAGACGCGTAGAAAATGCATTATGGGTTTCGGATCTGCAAAAAATAAAAATAAAACCATGAATTTTTGGTGAAAATATGACGTTCTTAGATATTTTGCCTAACAGTATCTGGTACTCAACCCGGGTAACAACGAAGGGTGTGGTGGTGGTGGAGGAGAAAGAGCAGTGTGGTCCAAGCCGCGAGAGAGGTAGGGTGCGGCTGGCCGGCTGGCTTGCAACAGCTCTCGTGCCTTAGTACCTCACGTAAGAAAGTTCACTTGTCGGCGCAGTTCTGACGTAACCAAACATGCTACAACAATGTTTCTGGTGTCATTGGAAAGGGCATGAAATTCTCTACAACTCCACGTCGCCATTTGTTTTTATTTCTTTCCCATTTCGACACAGCACCCCGAGACATTTGTCACCTAATTTGTACCTAATTGTAAATGCCCTAATTCTACAATTAGATACAAAATGGAAAAAAGTATCAACGTACAATTGAAACTACACCTATTGTTAGTACCCCCAATGCATTAAAACAATCAAGCAACAACATTTAAATGAGATTTTGATTTTACAAAAAGTCATAAATTTACACACCTAACTCAAAAAATAATTGTCCTAGAGAATTAAAATTTTGGAAATTTCTTAGTTGTTAGGTCCCCTATACGTGTACAAAATCTTATGAAATACAGACAAAATCCACTGACACGTTCTAGAGTAAAAGCCTGACGCTCCCGGACGCTCCCCTTAAGGTGAGATGGTTGCTTTTTTTCTGGCCTCCCTTCTCCCTCATGCTTAGCCCTATTAGTTTTTATGTTTTTGGATGTTCGCTCCTAAAATTTGGCGATTTTAAACTTTAATAATATTGCGTAAAGATGGCCAGAATATAATGCCTACCATCGTCATCTCACTCAAAGAACCGATGAAACGAGCCCAATTAAAGCGACATAAAAGTTTGTTTACCTCTGAGCGACCAAGTGACACACGCTCCAACAGACCCAAATATACCCATGGCCAGGCAATATTGCTTGTGAGCCCCTCCATATGATACACATTATATCTCCATTATATTCGGCTTGTCTGTAGTTTAGTTTGGTTTCTCTAAGGGGGGTCACCTGCTTTTTTTTCTCTTTCTCTCCTTATCTCTCTTTCTCTGGCTTGTATCTATTCGGACCCATTCAGCCAACTGTTTTAAGACGTTTATTCCCATCCAGGTGTCGATTTCTTCCTGGCGAGCGATAGCGAGCCAGCATTGTATGGAGAAATCCGGCTTCGCCGGAGACATGTTTCTATCGAAAAATGTACAAATGTAGCTTGGTGTCAAAACAAAAATATATATATATATGCTGGCTCGCTACCGCTCGCCAGGAACATATTGACACCTGGAAGGGTGTAAACATCTTAAAACAGTAGGCTGAATGGGGCCGAAAGGATACAAGCCAAAGAGAGAGGGAGAGAAAGAGAAAAAAAGCGAGGTGGGCCCCCTTTATAATTTGAATATTTGTTTTGTCCTACGGATAAACTGCGAGGGCTAGTCAGTTATTGTGTTAATGCATGGACCCGGTTCATTAGCTGCGAGTGCTAGTCAGTTATTGTGTTAATGCACGGACCCGGTTCATTAACTGCGAGTGCTAGTCAGTTATTGTGTTAATGCACGGACCCGGTTCATTAACTGCGAGTGCTAGTCAGTTATTGTGTTAATGCACGGACCCGGTTCATTAACTGCGAGTGCTAGTCAGTTATTGTTTATGCACGGACCCGGTTCATTAACTGCGAGTGCTAGTCAGTTATTGTGTTAATGCACGGACCCGGTTCATTAACTGCGAGTGCTAGTCAGTTATTGTGTTAATGCATGGACCCGGTTCATTAACTGCGAGTGCTAGTCAGTTATTGTGTTAATGCACGGACCCGGTTCATTAACTGCGAGTGCTAGTCAGTTATTGTGTTAATGCACGGACCCGGTTCATTAACTGCGAGTGCTAGTCAGTTATTGTGTTAATGCACGGACCCGGTTCATTAACTCCTGTACCAGCGACGGCTTTTTCACTTTTATTCGAGCTGTGTTTAGCCGATATGTTTGCAGTTTTAGAAGGATCTGTGGTAGTAAAAGGGTTAAGTGAGATAGTGCGAAGCCTGTTGATTGCTGAAGGCCCTATTTAAACGGAACATGATCGTCTAATAGTAGCCTGAATAGAGTGAAAAGGACGACACCGGTACTGAAAGGGTTAAGGGGGGAGGGTTTATATATTGGTCGATTTAGTAACCAATTAATGTTTGTTTATAGTTTCGTCTCCAGACCTCCATCAGTCTTAAGGGGAGGCAGACCGTTTTTCTGGACCCCCTTTTCCTTTATGCTTAGCCCCACTAGTTTTGAGATTATAAGACGTTCGGCCCATTAGTTTCGCGATTTTAACACCTTTCGCCCCATTTCGTTGTCAATTTTAAGATCTTTTGTGCCATTTAGGTGTCGATTATTTCCTGGCGAGCGATAGCGAGTCTGCAATTTTAAGATTTTTTGGCCGGGACATTTTTCTACCGAAAAATGTACAGATTTATCTTGAAAGGGGGTCTAGGGGTGTTTTTCTAAGCTTGATGGAGGTCTAGGGAGGAAACTAAACAAATATATGAATACATTAATTAATAGACCAAACAAACGGTCAGTCTCCCGTTAACAAAAACATCCCCAATATCCCCCTTTTAGATACATTTGTAAATTTTTCGGTAGAATAATATCCTGGCCTTGGCTTCTCCAAAATTTCAGACTCGCTATCGCTCGCCAGGGACAAATTAACATCTAAATGACACGAAAGGTCTTAACGTTGACACAGAAATGGGGCGAAAGGTCTTAAAATCGCCAAACAAATGGGCCGAACGTCTCAATATCTGAATTCTAATGGGGTTAACCAGAGGAAGAGGAGTGACCAGAAAAAGCGAGTAACTCCCCCTTAAGTCTTTGAAAACCCGATGGCGCGTTGCTTTCCTGTATTTGGGCTATCATTAGACGATTTTATGCAGTTTAGGAAGGATCTATAGGTATCAAAGGGGTAAAGGCAATCTCTATTAACCCCTTCTGTACCGGCAACATCTTCTTAATTTTATTGTAGCTATATTTAGACGATTTTGTGCAGATTAAGAAGGATCTGTGGTAATAGAAAGGGTTAAATGAAATTTTTTGAAGCCTGTTAATTGCTGGAAGTCGATTTTAAACTGCATAAAATCGTCTAACAGTAGTCAGGATAATATTAAAAAGACGTAGCCGGTACAGAAAGGGTTAACCCTTTCCCTGCGGGAGATGTTCCGGAATGCCATGACAATTTACAGCAATTTTCAGGCTTTAAAAGCCTGTAAAAGCCGTAGAAATTGAGTGTCAGTGGGTGGGACCGCGAGGGGCCCACCTCCGACTGTCAGCACGTCCACCCGTGCACTGAGGCAAACTGAGGTCCCATACCTGTGTCTCAGCAGTGTTGCCAAGTGCTACATTGCTAATAATTAGCGATTTTTCACCAATGTCTATGGTAGAGCTGCGGGTGAACCCCGCGAGTTAGGAAGCTCGTTCTAGTGTAATTTTGAAGCTACATTTCATTTCATGCAGACACTTGATTAATCATTCAGGAGTGCCTGAATATACCCTAAATAGCCCAAATAGCCCCGCAGAGAAAGGGTTAAGCTATAACTCTTCACAGAATACAAGACGGTGTGTTGAAATGGATAGAAAATTGGCTCAGCAACAGAAAGCAAAGGGTAGTCATAAACGGTAAGGCATCAAAATGGACCAATGTAAGTAGCGGGGTACCCCAGGGATCGGTACTAGGACCAATTCTCTTTCTAATTTACATCAACGACATAGATGAGGGTCTCACCTGCACAATCTCAAAATTTGCTGACGATACAAAAATTGCAAATAGCGTACTCTCAAAAGAACAAGTTGACGATATGCAACACAATCTAGATAAATTGTCATGTTGGGCCCAAATTTGGCAAATGAGTTTCAATGCGGATAAATGTAAAGTACTACATGTCGGATACCTAAATGAGAAAGCAAACTATTCGATGAATGGCACTCAGCTTAAGAATGTAAACAGAGAAACTGATCTGGGAGTAACAATATCGAGTAACCTAAAACCGAGTCAACAATGTTCAGAAGTTGTTAAGAAGGCAAACAAAATAATTGGCTTTATAGGCAGGTCATTTGAGCATAAATCCAAAGAAGTTATCCTAACCCTTTACAATTCCTTAGTCCGCCCTCTTCTGGAATACTGCGTTCAATCCTGGTGCCCTTATTACCAAAAAGATATAAACAAGCTAGAACGAGTTCAACGTAGAGTTACCAAAATGATACCTAGCCTAAAGAACAAACCATACGAAGAGCGTCTTAGAGAATTAAATCTATTTCCTTTAACCCAGCGCAGATTAAGAGGCGACTTAATTCAAGTGTTCAAAATCATCAAAGGCATCGACAATATGAACTGTAGTAAGTACTTCACTATCGACCAATCTAATTACACGCGGGGAAACGGTTGCAAAATTATTGGTAAATCTTTTAACTCGCACGAATCTAAGAATTTCTTCTTCAATCGAGTTGTCAACTTGTGGAATGGGCTTCCCCGAGACGTTATAGACTGCAGCACCGTTGATTCATTTAAATTCCGCCTAGACAAATATCTCGCATCACACCCGCGACTGACTGCGTTTGTAAATGAATAACTTTATCCTCCCCTCAGTTACTAACCCATATGTCCCCTACTAACTTCCTAGTCCTGCCACGTTAGTGGCAGGGCAGTAGTTCCCTTTCCAATGTTCCCTTACCCACTCTAAACCACTGTTTGGACACTTGATCCTCAGTGTTTTGGAGGACAAGCAACCTAGAAGGGTCACTAGACCTGTTGTTGCTTGATTTCCTTTGTACTTTGTACAGTATGTACACGACTGTCGTCGTAATTCAGCAGGGGGTGACAAACGACATTTGCTCTTCTATTAACTTTAAGGGGAGAATTTTAGTTTGTTCTCTAGACCTCCATCAAGCTTAACCCGTTGGGTACCAGCGACGTGTATTATATTATATTCTAGCTATATTTAGACAATACTTTGCAGCTTAGGAAAGATCTGTTGTAGCTAAAAGCGTTGGTTGAGATAGCTTAAGCCCTTATTATTGTTAGAGATTTTTCCTAAGCTGAATAAAATTGTCCAATAATTGCCAGAATATGATATAAACGACATCCCAGGTACTGAATGGGTTAAAAACAATACCCCAAAGATCCTCTATCGATATTAACTTGTACAATTTTCGGTAGAAAAATGTCCCGGCCAAAGGCCGATTCCTCTTAAATTGCAGGCTCGCTATCGCTTGCCAGGAAAACATGAACCCCTAAATCGTACGAAAAGTTTTAGAATTGTCAGAAATGGGGCAAATGATCTTAAAATTGACAAACTAATGGGGCAAACGTCTTAGAACTTCAAAACTAATGGGGTTTAACACGAGGGAGAAGGGGATACAGAACAAAATACTTCAAGGGAAAATCCTCCCTCAAGAGAATGTAGTTTTAGCCTGAATATAATTAATATAAATCTACTTTTAAATTCGAATATTGGTGTTTGTCCTCCGTAGAGTTTAATATTAGGCCTGTACCATGCATATGATTACAGGCTCGCTAACGCTCGCCAGGGACAAAATTTATACTTAAATTGGTCGAAAGGTCTTAAAATTGACAAAGAAATGGGGCGAATGGTCTTAAAATCGTCAAACTAAAGGAGCGAACGTCTTATAATCTGTATACTAATGGGGTTAAACATGAGGGAGAAGGGAATTACAATAAACTCCCCTCAAAAACTCAGCCATTTGATTCTATTGTACATTTGAAACTTGGTATGTGCCCCCCGTGGACCTTCATGTTAAGGGGGGTGACCTGCTTTTTGTTATTTCTGTCCTTTTCTCTCTTTCTCTGGCTTGTATCCATTCGGCCCTATTCAGCCAACTATTTTGAGACGTTTATGCCCATCTAGGTGTCGATTTCTTCCTGGCGAGCGATAGCGACCCAGCATTATATGAAGAAATCCGGAGGTGTTTGGTGGTGTGGTGAAATTAATACAAATATATTAATCCAGTGCACTATTCACCGCGACGTGATAAAGGATACTTAACCTTTTCCTATGTATATAAAGGAAAAGGGAAATCCTACTTGGAGAATGTACTTTAATTCATACACAAGTATAAGGATCCATATTCAAGGATATCATACAGGGACTTGTGTTTGAATTGAAATACATTCTCCAGGTAGGATTTTCCTTCTCCTTAATATAAGTAGGGAAAGGTTAAGTATCCTTCATCACGCCAGTATGTGTAAGAAGATTGCAATATTAATACAGCAAGGCATTTTTACCCAACTTTTAATTTAATCCGTTACATACTTACTATGGTTAAGCGTCATTTATCATTACGTCCATTGTAACGGTTCAGACGGGTTTGCCTTTCAGCAGTTGGAGTGTAGTAGCCTACAATAAAGTCTTGCCATATTACTGCTCCATCATTTCATCACTGTGGCTGATGATTGTATAGTGCTAACCGTGCCTCAGTAAGGTGCAGCACGGTCAGCACCTGCAGTATTTGGAAACCACACCAGCCTCAACAGTGCCACAACAAGACTACTATATTAAGACTTTAATGTAAAGTAGGAAACTTGGACTTTAGAATAACATAATCCTGCCAAAACACTGCCCTACCAAGTGAACACTGTGGCCGGCAAAAGTCTGCCAAACATTGGTGCCAAACAGTGCAAAGTTTTAACTTAATACGTTGAAATACAGTATATATATATATATAAATATATATATATATATACTGTATATATATATAAATATATATATATATATATACTGTATATATATATACTTTAATTTATATTTATGTATTTATACATAAACATATTCGGTATCGTATAAATACGATAGAATATGACTATTTTGTGATCTCGTATGTCTCTGTGACGTCACGATCGCTCCTACAGCACGATGTAGGACGAGTAGATCGTATATTATAAGATTGTAAATAAGTTAAGTTATAAAAGGCCTAATATGTTATTAAGCAATATTGCCATGGTCTTATGTAGTATATATGAATTTATCGTATATATAAATATAATTTATCGTATAGAGCAACCTAGATGCGGTACGATAATTTGGGCTCCTGGCGGTTTGCCAAGGCAGCAAGGTGTGCTTTCGAGGAACGCCAGAGCCTTCACGAACACCAACCAGTTAACATCTAATTTTCCGTCCTCAGTTGATCGTGCTTTTGTGCCTCTAATCACAATACACATACAGCAATACACACAGCTACACCATCACGACACTCTCATCGACACCATGACTGACTGACAGATAAGCATAATAATCATGTCCATTCCCATGTAATCATTTATTCTTTCTTTAACTTGACTCGTGTCTCGGGACCGAAGTCTCGTTCCCCATTGTCCACCGCCATATTGGGTAAAACGTTCTCCCTTGCCTCATTGCCACGTGGAACTATTGGTGAGTTAATTCCTGGCTAATATTAACCCTTATAACCTTACCCTATCATTATATAAATTTATTATGTGAGACCTTTGGATATAAATTAGCTTGTTTCAGATTGAATTCAATTTAGATATGGAGTAGTTTTCATTTAGATTTATTTATTTGATTCATTATAGCTTAGTAATATTTAACTTCCATTGATAGTTTACCACAATGGTGTCCAGACCTCGGGAATTAGCTACCAGTAAGGGATTTTAAGGCAATGAACAAGGGGACATATAACAGGATGCAGGAACAACTCTATGATAATCTGGTAGGACTAGCCAAGCGGTGGTTAGAGGAATGCAGGGTCACATCGTTGCACCTGCCCAAGTTCTGCATCCCACCCATCATCTTTCCCCAATAATTTTTGTTTCCGTTTCAGACTTCCTGTGACATATGACCTGACCTAACATTTGTTCTTGTTCAATATGATCCATTAGTAGGTATTGCTATTTAGTGTACTATATTTTCTCCATAACATAGAAATCCGCCGGTCGGCATCTCTTAATTAGACTATTATTTGACCGTTGTCTTTGTAACGTAACATTTAGATACATAGCCTATAGGCTCACATGCAAAATTAATAAAGACAATAAAGAGACACCGTCTAGTGGGGTGCTGATCAAAGCCCCTAAAAATCAAAGGTTGGGACTTCGGGGAGTATTAAATAGGCTAATTGTGGACGTCAACACTTTCATCACTACTGTTGAACTAGAGGAATTGGAGGCTAGAATAGAAAACGTCCACTACCCACGGTCGTATTACGGCTCTGAGTGAGGTGATTGTGGCTGAGATGATAGAGGAGGAAGAGATAGTTACAGAGTGTGATAATCGCGCCCTCTATGACGAACCTGTCTTTAGAGCGAAGTACCTATTACAGCGTGCTGTCGCGAGTAAGAAGGGAGGCGATAATGAGGCCCATAGAAGGGCTGACCCAAAATATACTGTACACCTCCCAAAGCTCAATCTTCCTACATTTGGGGGCAAGTTAACTGAGTGGTTAGCTTTTTGGGACGTATTTCGGTCTACGGTTCATGAATCCTCTTTGGATAATGTCCGCAAGTTTCACTATCTGAAGGGACAAATGGAAGGAGAGGCCTTACATTTAATAGAGGGTTTTGCAGTGGTGGGTGGTAGTTATCTTGAAGCAGTCCACTTATTAGAGTCCACATACGGGGATAGAGAGCAGTTGAAGATGGCCCATGTCGTTGCCTTGTTGAGGCTCGCAGAACCACAGTATAAGGTTGATGAGTTGACAAACTTCAGGGCAAATATGGAGTGCCATACTCGATCGCTAGACACCCTAGGGCTTACCACGCAGGAAATGACAGTCATTATCTTGCGTCAGAAGCTTCCTATGGCAATACTTGATAAGATAAGATCATTTGAGCTGGGGGAATTCAAAACTCAGTTCAGTAAGGAGATCAATAATCTACAGTTGAACAAAGGGAGAATGTATGTGTCGGGAGGGAGTGAGAATGTGGAGAAGAGGGGAACAGTAAGCATGACAGTGGGGACTAAAGTAAAGAAAGAGGGTGCATATAAGAAACCTGCTCAGATTCTATGTAAGCTATGTAACAACAAACATAAATGGAGTTTTGCATAAAATACCCAACAAATGAGACAAAACTAGCACAGGCGAAAAGATTGAAGCTATGTGTAGGTTGTCTAAGTGAGGAACATGGTAAGCAGGGACAATGTACTGCTACATATTTAAGGCCCTGTCGCCACTGCAAAGGACATTACTTTGATAAGTTGTGTCCTACAGCAGATAAAGTCAAAGATGTCAAAAGAGAGGGTACTACAACTGTGACACTAGGTAGCACACAAGACACCACTATATTGCCCACAATACAGATTCCCATGGAAGGTAATGACAGTAACAAAGTTTGTCGGGTACTTCTAGATCAAGGGTCTCAACGTTCCTTTATAAAGAGGTCTGTACTAGTGGGACTGAAGCACCGAATCGTAGGGGCTGAGATTCTTCGATTACAGGGCTTCACAGGGGTTACTGATAAGCAAGACTACGAGATAGCGGAGATTTCATATTTCTACCGTAAAAAACGGTACTTTATGACTTGTATCGTAGTAGACACCCTACCAGAATATGTATCTGTAGGTGTGAAGAAGGTGGAACACGCATTAGGTAGCAAAGGGGTTAACTTGTCAGATCCCATGGGAAATCAGAGTGAGGTGCATGTTCTAATTGGTGTGGATCATTATTATGAAGTAGTATACCCTGGATTTAAAAAGATGTGTGGTGTAATTTTAATCCCCACTAAATTTGGATATTGCATGAGCGGAAAGGTGCATACTACACAGTCAAAGGTCCTGGTCAACACGGTCTCGATATATAGAGTCAATGTAACCGCGGCAGAGGAGTTGGGAAGGGAGGATTCCCAACCTAGTGACCCTAAGATGGCTGCCGAGTTCGACCTGGAACGACTGTGGAGATTGGATCACATAGGCATTAATCCTATGGAGACTGATTATGACTCGGAAGTTGCGCTACAAAGGTTTGACGAGTCTGTGTGCTACTGTGCCTCAGACAAGCAATATAAAGTTAGTTTACCCTGGAAGAACAGTGAGATAAGCCTGCCTACCAACTATGGTTTGGCATTAGGTCGCTTGCGTGCATTGCAGTGGAAATTGTCTAACGAACCGAGCACGCGCCAGGCATATGACGATGTATTTCGGAGTTATGAAGATAGGGGCTTTATTGAGAGAGTCGATGTCAAGGAACCGTTTAAGAAGGGTAGGGTTCACTATCTGGCCCATCATGGGGTAAGGAAAGACAGCGTCACCACACCAATATGGGTGGTGTATGACTGTTCTGCCCACCAAGGTCAACAACCCAGTCTAAATAACTGCCTGTTGACAGGTCCGTCCATGGTGTCGGACCTGTCCCAACATCTATTGCGGTTTAGGCTGGGGAAGTACGCCTATACCAGTGACATCGAGAAAGCATTCTTGATATTCAAGCTAAAGGAGGAAAATAGAGATGTTACCCGCTTTCTTTGGTTCAGCGACATTAGCGACTCTGAAAGTCCAATCATAATATACCGTTTTCGGGTTGTACTCTTTGGGGCCACTTGCTCGCAGTTTTTGTTAAATGCCACAATCAGAAAACATCTAGCTGACACTCATGAGGACACAAGTAAACTATCTCGCGGATTATATATTGACAATTTGCAGGGTTCTAGCGATAGTCAGGACGATTTGTTATATGCATACTGGCAAGCACGCAGATTGTTTGCGGATGCACATCTATTTCTCCGCGAGTGGGTTACTAATAGTGAAGACCTTCAGAGTTTAATACAGGTGGACGGTACGGCATCTCTTAACCAGGAAAAGTCCAGAAATTTTGGGATTATCTGGCAACCTAAACATGACATACTAACTTTTCAAACAAGGCCTTTTTCTCAGCAGACAGGAGCGCACACCAAAAGAAGTCTGTTGAGCAAAGTTGCGCAATTTTTTTATCCTTTTGGTCTAGCATTACCCGTTACCATAAGAGCTAGGATTCTAATGCAGGAAGTTTGGAGACGTAAAATAGGATGGGATGACAGTTTGCCCGAGGACCTGAATGACCAAGGGACATTGTTGTTGAATGAATATGTCATCCTATGTACTAAACCTATACCTCGTAAAGTGGCGGCGTTCGGTGACGTTACGTTACACACGTTTTGCGGTGCTAGCGCCACGGCATACGGGGTAGCCATATATGTTGTTACTTCATTTGGGGCACATTTAGTTACAGCCCGGGCCAAAGTAGCCCCGGTTAAAAAGGTAACTATCCCTAAAATGGAATTGACTGCCATGCTGCTATTAGCACGTCTGGTGCAACATGTACGCGCAGCATACGAGAGTGAATTAAATATTGAAATCGTTCACGTATGGTGCGATAGTCAGGTCGCACTCAACTGGATACATAGCAAGAAGTCTCTGCCAGTTTATGTGTGGAATAGGGTAGATGAGATTAGAGCCCTTTTGCCAGACGTTGCTTATCATTATGTAAATACAAAAAAACCCTAGTGATCTCATAACTAGGGGTATAACGACTAGCCAGCTAATGAAGTCCGAATTGTGGTGGCATGGTCCAAAGTGGCTGCTCCATGAAAGTGAATGGACGATATGGCATGCTGTTGGTGAGGGACTTCTGCCACTGGAAACAGTGGCAGTTACAGCCCAACCAAAAGAGCCACCGGGTCCTATCATAGAGTGGGTAAGATTCGGTGACTATAATAAACTAGTCAGAGTTGTAGCTTGGGTATTGCGATATGTATCCAATCTCAAGTTTAAAGTAACGGGCCAACTCTGCAACAGGGGTCACAACATTGATGCTCGTGAATTTAAAGCAGCTGAAGTAACTTTGATCAAATGGGTTCAAGTAGAAACCTTTTCCAATTAATTAGAATCCTTGAAAAGCTCTAAAAAGATATTAATGCCTAATATAGTGCGTCAACTAAGGTTGCACCTAGACAATGGCCTCATCAGGTGTGAGGGTCGCCTGAAGTGGTCGGGTGTACCAGACGGCACAAATCGCCCTATACTTTTTTTTTTTTTTTTTTTTTTTTTTTTTTTTTTCTATATGATTGAGGGAGGCAAAAGGCATTACTGCCTATAGCGAGTGCCTCCCCCATAGTTGAAAGAGTGACAGGGCCAAAATCAAGGGACGTTCGAGCCAAAATGCCTGGACACACGGAGTTTGAAGCAATTTAAGTCATAGGAAGAGGGAAAGACTGATTCTGGGAGAGAGTTCCAGAGCTCAGCTGTTGAGTAGAAGAAAGTTTGAGAGTAACGTTTCACTCTTGGGTTGGAGAGTTGCACAGAGTAGGGATGGGATTGAGTTGCAAGACGGGTACCACGTGCCCTACGTAAAGGAGGTGGTATGCACTGGGATAGCTCTGAGGAACACTGATTATTATAGTAGCGATAGAATAGCGAGAGAGATGCAACATTGCGGCGGAGAGAGAGAGATTGCAGAGAGTTGGTGAGGAGTTAATGATACGAAAGGTCTTCCTTTCAACTTTGTCTAGGAGAGCGGTGTGAGAGGAACCTCCCCACACATGTGAACAATACTCAATACAAGGGCGCACTATGCCCCTGTACAGAGCAAGAAGCTGTGCTGGGGAAAAGAACCCCCTAAGGCGGTTGAGCACACCCAGCTTCTGGGAGGCTGCCTTAGCAAGACTGGTAATATGGTCCTTCCAAATGAGAGCAGAAGAAAAAGAGACACCAAGAATATTGAGAGAAGATGAAGGGTGATTTTTGTATTGTTGAAGAATAAGGGATAGTCCGCTGGGAGATCCTGACGGGTAGATAGATGGAGAAATTGGGTTTTGGAGGCATTAAATTTAACAAGGTTTTCTCTGCCCCAATTGGAAATAGTATTTAGATCAGAATTTAAGAGTTCTATGGCTTCATTACGTTTATCGTTGAGGAATTGCTGGCTGGGGCGTTCTGAAAAACTAATGGAGTAGTGTAAGGTTGAGTCGTCTGCGTATGAATGGATGGGAATTAAGGTACAGTTAAGGAGATCATTTATAAAAATTTATAAAAACTTATGCCAACAAGACATCACATTACTGATCTATTGATCATGCGTGCACATAGGGAAGTAAAACACTACGGGGTATGTCATATTATATCAAATTTACGTCTCACATGGTGGATACCCAGAGTTCGACAAGTAGCTCGATGCGTAGTAAGAAAGTGTGTGATATGCCAGAGACTAAAAGGTAAACCATATGCAACTGGACCAGCTCCACCTCTACCTGAATGCCGTGTAAAGCACGTAGAACCTTTCCAAGCGGTAGGATTAGATTACACAGGGGCATTGAAGACGAGGGAGCATGAGAAGGTTTATATATTATTGTTTACCTGTGCGACGTCTCGAGCGGTACACCTAGAACTATGTGATAATATGTCTAGCGAAGAATTTATGCTGGCGTTCAGACGGTTTTGTGCCCGTCGTTCATTCCCTCAACTCATTCTTAGCGACAATGCTCCCACTTATGTCCAAGCATCAAAATATCTAAAGGATATGAGTAGTGATCCTACTATCGTCACTTTTTTGGGAGAGAAGAAGTGCGAATGGAGGTTCATTCCAGTTAAGGCACCTTGGTTTGGTGGAATGTGGGAACGGTGTGTCGGCATCGTAAAGTCAGGACTAAGAGCGGTTGTAGGACGTTCTCTGTTAAAGAAGAGTGAGTTGACGACAGTCCTCACAGAGATAGAGGCAGTCGTGAATGATCGCCCGCTTACATATGTGTACACCGACCTGCAAGAACCACTACCATTAACGCCAGCTCACTTGCTATATGGAAAACCATTGACTGCGTTTCCATCTGATTTTCAGTCCATAGTAGAGTTAGAGGATCCCTCGTACTCTTAGGTAGCGGTGTCTAAGAGATACCAGTATATATCCAGGATAATCGAGGATTTTAGGAAACGGTGGATTAGTGAATATCTGCTAGCATTGAGGGAAAGGAGTGTTACTCCCTCTGGTAGACCAACGGCACCTACAGTTGGCGAAGTTGTTTTAATTAAAGAAGATAGTCCTCGTTTATACTGGAAATTAGGCCGCGTATTGGAGGTATACAAGGGGGCAGACTCTGTAGAGCGGGTGGCGCTATTGAAGACAGCCACTGGAACTACTGTTCGTCCTATCGCACGTTTGTACGCTTTGGAGCTCGATTCCGCATTGCAATCTGATGCTCTACCTGTTATTGCTGGGTCCGAGGATTCTCAAAGGAACGACTCACCTCTTACTGATGGTGATCATTCTCGGACCGGGACGCGCACCAGACGCGCTGCTGCTGCCGCCGTCAACTTGTGGAGTCAGAAGATAGCCACTGGGCAACTTTAGGTTTAAGGTGGGGTTCAGGTCTTTTTTTGTGGGGGGAGTGTATCGTATAAATACGATAGAATATGACTATTTTGTGATCTCGTATGTCTCTGTGACGTCACGATCGCTCCTACAGCACAACATAGGACGAGTAGATCGTATATTATAAGATAGTAAATAAGTTAAGCTATAAAAGGCCTAATATGCTATTAAGCAATATTGCCATGGTCTTATGTAGTATATATGAATTTATCGTATATATTAATATAATTTATCGTATAGAGCAACCTAGATGCGGTACGATAATTTGGGCTCCTTGCGGTTTGCCAAGGCAGCAAGGTGTGCTTTCGAGGAACGCCAGAGCCTTCACGAACGCCAACCAGTTAACATCTAATTTTCCGTCCTCAGTTGATCGTGCTTTTGTGCCTCTAATCACAATACACATACAGCAATACACACAGCTACACCATCACGACGCTCTCATCGACACCATGACTGACTGACAGATAAGCATAATAATCATGTCCATTCCCATGTAATCATTTATTCTTTCTTTAACTTGACTCGTGTCTCGGGACCGAAGTCTCGATCCCCATTGTCCACCGCCATATTGGGTAAAACGTTCTCCCTTGCCTCATTGCCACGTGGAACTATTGGTGAGTTAATTCCTGGCTAATATTAACCCTTATAACCTTACCCTATATATAAATTTATTATGTGAGACCTTTGGATATAAATTAGCTTGTTTCAGATTGAATTCAATTTAGATATGGAGTAGCTTTCATTTAGATTGATTTATTTGATTCATTATAGCTTAGTAATATTTAACTTCCATTGATAGTTTACCACAATGGTGTCCAGACCTCGGGAATTAGCTACCAGTAAGGGATTTTAAGGCAATGAACAAGGGGACATATAACAGGATGCAGGAACAACTCTATGATAATCTGGTAGGACTAGCCAAGCGGTGGTTAGAGGAATGCAGGGTCACATCGTTGCACCTGCCCAAGTTCTGCATCCCACCCATCATCTTTCCCCAATAATTTTTGTTTCCGTTTCAGACTTCCTGTGACATATGACCTGACCTAACATTTTTTCTTGTTCAATATGATCCATTAGTAGGTATTGCTATTTAGTGTACTATATTTTCTCCATAACATAGAAATCCGCCGGTCGGCATCTCTTAACCCTTAAAAAGCGGCTCACCACTTAAGTCGAGTTAAATAAAGCTGGACTATGTGGCGGCGCTCGACATAGGTCGAGTGGCAATTTCAGCACGTAATGTGGCTGAGAGAGAGAGACAAGTGGTGGCAGGAGACTAGCGAGCGTATGACTGCTCCAGACCACCGCGGCGAACCTACTGACACAAATCTCAGCTCCCTCCTCCCTCTCTCACTCGCTACATACTCAATTATGTACCGAAAGTACCGAATTACCTGCTTTTTGCATTCGCGTTGCACGGTTATTGCAAGAAAACTATCCATCATACAAGGATCGTTATGGTGTCATTCGAAAGCTCTGTTTATGCCCTTTCAGGGATAGATACTTGTTTTACGTTCTGGGTCTTATTTAGGCATGAAAATGATCACGTAAACAGCCCTATTTTGGCTAAAAACACCCCGCTGGGCGGTACACATAAATAAACCGCATAGGCCGCTCGTAAGGTGTTAATTAGACTATTATTTGACCGTTGTCTTTGTAACGTAACATTTAGATACATAGCCTATAGGCTCACATGCAAAATGAATAAAGACAATAAAGAGACACCGTCTAGTGGGGTGCTGATCAAAGCCCCTAAAAATCAAAGGTTGGGACTTCGGGGAGTATTAAATAGGCTAATTGTGGACGTCAACACTTTCATCACTACTGTTGAACTAGAGGAATTGGAGGCTAGAATAGAAAACGTCCACTACCCACGGTCGTATTACGGCTCTGAGTGAGGTGATTGTGGCTGAGATGATAGAGGAGGAAGAGATAGTTACAGAGTGTGATAATCGCGCCCTCTATGACGAACCTGTCTTTAGAGCGAAGTACCTATTACAGCGTGCTGTCGCGAGTAAGAAGGGAGGCGATAATGAAGCCCATAGAAGGGCTGACCCAAAATATACTGTACACCTCCCAAAGCTCAATCTTCCTACATTTGGGGGCAAGTTAACTGAGTGGTTAGCTTTTTGGGACGTATTTCGGTCTACGGTTCATGAATCCTCTTTGGATAATGTCCGCAAGTTTCACTATCTGAAGGGACAAATGGAAGGAGAGGCCTTACATTTAATAGAGGGTTTTGCAGTGGTGGGTGGTAGTTATCTTGAAGCAGTCCACTTATTAGAGTCCACATACGGGGATAGAGAGCAGTTGAAGATGGCCCATGTCGTTGCCTTGTTGGGGCTCGCAGAACCACAGTATAAGGTTGATGAGTTGACAAACTTCAGGGCAAATATGGAGTGCCATACTCGATCGCTAGACACCCTAGGGCTTACCACGCAGGAAATTACAATCATTATCTTGCGTCAGAAGCTTCCTATGGCAATACTTGATAAGGTAAGATCATTTGAGCTGGGGGAATTCAAAACTCAGTTCAGTAAGGAGATCAATAATCTACAGTTGAACAAAGGGAGAATGTATGTGTCGGGAGGGAGTGAGAATGTGGAGAAGAGGGGAACAGTAAGCATGACAGTGGGGACTAAAGAAAAGAAAGAGGGTGCATATAAGAAACCTGCTCAGATTCTATGTAACAACAAACATAAATGGAGTTTCTGCGTAAAATACCCAACAAATGAGACAAAACTAGCACAGGCGAAAAGATTGAAGCTATGTGTAGGTTGTCTAAGTGAGGAACATGGTAAGCAGGGACAATGTACTGCTACATATTTAAGGCCCTGTCGCCACTGCAAAGGACATTACTTTGATAAGTTGTGTCCTACAGCAGATAAAGTCAAAGATGTCAAAACAGAGGGTACTACAACTGTGACACTAGGTAGCACACAAGACACCACTATATTGCCCACAATACAGATTCCCATGGAAGGTAATGACAGTAACAAAGTTTGTCGGGTACTTCTAGATCAAGGGTCTCAACGTTCCTTTATAAAGAGGTCCGTACTAGTGCGACTGAAGCACCGAATCGTAGGGGCTGAGATTCTTCGATTACAGGGCTTCACAGGGGTTACTGATAAGCAAGACTACGAGATAGCGGAGATTTCATATTTCTACCGTAAAAAACGGTACTTTATGACTTGTATCGTAGTAGACACCCTACCAGAATATGTATCTGTAGGTGTGAAGAAGGTGGAACACGCATTAGGTAGCAAAGGGGTTAACTTGTCAGATCCCATGGGAAATCAGAGTGAGGTGCATGTTCTAATTGGTGTGGATCATTATTATGAAGTAGTATACCCTGGATTTAAAAAGATGTGTGGTGTAATTTTAATCCCCACTAAATTTGGATATTGCATGAGCGGAAAGGTGCATACTACACAGTCAAAGGTCCTGGTCAACACGGTCTCGATATATAGAGTCAATGTAACCGCGGCAGAGGAGTTGGGAAGGGAGGATTCCCAACCTAGTGACCCTAAGATGGCTGCCGAGTTCGACCTGGAACGACTGTGGAGATTGGATCACATAGGCATTAATCCTATGGAGACTGATTATGACTCGGAAGTTGCGCTACAAAGGTTTGACGAGTCTGTGTGCTACTGTGCCTCAGACAAGCAATATAAAGTTAGTTTACCCTGGAAGAACAGTGAGATAAGCCTGCCTACCAACTATGGTTTGGCATTAGGTCGCTTGCGTGCATTGCAGTAGAAATTGTCTAACGAACCGAGCACGCGCCAGGCATATGACGATGTATTTCGGAGTTATGAAGATAGGGGCTTTATTGAGAGAGAGTCGATGTCAAGGAACCGTTTAAGAAGGGTAGGGTTCACTATCTGGCCCATCATGGGGTAAGGAAAGACAGCGTCACCACACCAATATGGGTGGTGTATGACTGTTCTGCCCACCAAGATCAACAACCCAGTCTAAATAACTGCCTGTTGACAGGTCCGTCCATGGTGTCGGACCTGTCCCAACATCTATTGCGGTTTAGGCTGGGGAAGTACGCCTATACCAGTGACATCGAGAAAGCATTCTTGATAGTCAAGCTAAAGGAGGAAAATAGAGATGTTACCCGCTTTCTTTGGTTCAGCAACATTAGCGACTCTGAAAGTCCAATCATAATATACCGTTTTCGGGTTGTACTCTTTGGGGCCACTTGCTCGCAGTTTTTGTTAAATGCCACAATCAGAAAACATCTAGCTGACACTCATGAGGACACAAGTAAACTATCTCGCGGATTATATATTGACAATTTGCAGGGTTCTAGCGATAGTCAGGACGATTTGTTATATGCATACTGGCAAGCACGCAGATTGTTTGCGGATGCACATCTATTTCTCCGCGAGTGGGTTACTAATAGTGAAGATCTTCAGAGTTTAATACAGGTGGACGGTACGGCATCTCTTAACCAGGAAAAGTCCAGAAATTTTGGGATGATCTGGCAACCTAAACATGACATACTAACTTTTCAAACAAGGTCTTTTTCTCAGCAGACAGGAGCGCACACCAAAAGAAGTCTGTTGAGCAAAGTTGCGCAATTTTTTGATCCTTTTGGTCTAGCATTACCCGTTACCATAAGAGCTAGGATTCTAATGCAGGAAGTTTGGAGACGTAAAATAGGATTGGATGACAGTTTGCCCGAGGACCTGAATGACCAAGGGACATTGTTGTTGAATGAATATGCCATCCTATGTACTAAACCTATACCTCGTAAAGTGGCGGCGTTCGGTGACGTTACGTTACACACGTTTTGCGGTGCTAGCGCCACGGCATACGGGGTAGCCATATATGTTGTTACTTCATTTGGGGCACAGTTAGTTACAGCCCGGGCCAAAGTAGCCCCGGTTAAAAAGGTAACTATCCCTAAAATGGAATTGACTGCCATGCTGCTATTAGCACGTCTGGTGCAACATGTACGCGCAGCATACGAGAGCGAATTAAATATTGAAATCGTTCACGTATGGTGCGATAGTCAGGTCGCACTCAACTGGATACATAGCAAGAAGTCTCTGCCAGTTTATGTGTGGAATAGGGTAGATGAGATTAGAGCCCTTTTGCCAGACGTTGCTTATCATTATGTAAATACAAAAGAAAACCCTAGTGATCTCATAACTAGGGGTATAACGACTAGCCAGCTAATGAAGTCCGAATTGTGGTGGCATGGTCCAAAGTGGCTGCTCCATGAAAGTGAATGGACGATATGGCATGCTGTTGGTGAGGGACTTCTGCCACTGGAAACAGTGGCAGTTACAGCCCAACCAAAAGAGCCACCGGGTCCTATC
Organism: Paralithodes platypus; assembly: GCA_032716605.1. Classification (NCBI taxonomy): domain Eukaryota; kingdom Metazoa; phylum Arthropoda; class Malacostraca; order Decapoda; family Lithodidae; genus Paralithodes; species Paralithodes platypus. Next base: position 14,139,356 of record CM064547.1, on the reverse strand, counting down.
ATAGAGTGGGTAAGATTCGGTGACTATAATAAACTAGTCAGAGTTGTAGCTTGGGTATTGCGATATGTATCCAATCTCAAGTTTAAAGTAACGGGCCAACTCTGCAACAGGGGTCACAACATTGATGCTCGTGAATTTAAAGCAGCTGAAGTAACTTTGATCAAATGGGTTCAAGTAGAAACCTTTTCCAATGAATTAGAATCCTTGAAAAGCTCTAAAAAGATATTAATGCCTAATATAGTGCGTCAACTAAGGTTGCACCTAGACAATGGCCTCATCAGGTGTGAGGGGCGCCTGAAGTGGTCGGGTGTACCAGACGGCACAAACCGCCCTATATTTTTTTTTTTTTTTTTTTTTTTTTTTTTTCCTATATGATTGAGGGAGGCAAAAGGCATTACTGCCTATAGCGAGTGCCTCCCCCATAGTTGAAAGAGTGACAGGGCCAAAATCAAGGGACGTTCGAGCCAAAATGCCTGGACACACGGAGTTTGAAGCAATTTAAGTCATAGGAAGAGGGAAAGACTGATTCTGGGAGAGAGTTCCAGAGCTCAGCTGTTGAGTAGAAGAAAGTTTGAGAGTAACGTTTCACTCTTGGGTTGGAGAGTTGCACAGAGTAGGGATGGGATTGAGTTGCAAGACAGGTACCACGTGCCCTACGTAAAGGAGGTGGTATGCACTGGGATAGCTCTGAGGAACACTGATTATTATAGTAGCGATAGCATAGCGAGAGAGATGCAACATTGCGGCGGAGAGAGAGAGATTGCAGAGAGTTGGTGAGTGGACGGGAGTTAATGATACGAAAGGCCTTCCTTTCAACTTTGTCTAGGAGAGCGGTGTGAGAGGAACCTCCCCACACATGTGAACAATACTCAATACAAGGGCGCACTATGCCCCTGTACAGAGCAAGAAGCTGTGCTGGGGAAAAGAACCCCCTAAGGCGGTTGAGCACACCCAGCTTCTGGGAGGCTGCCTTAGCAAGACTGGTAATATGGTCCTTCCAAATGAGAGCAGAAGAAAAAGAGACACCAAGAATATTGAGAGAAGATGAAGGGTTGATTTTTGTATTGTTGAAGAATAAGGGATAGTCCGCTGGGAGATCCTGACGGGTAGATAGATGGAGAAATTGGGTTTTGGAGGCATTAAATTTAACAAGGTTTTCTCTGCCCCAATTGGAAATAGTATTTAGATCAGAATTTAAGAGTTCTATGGCTTCATTACGTTTATCGTTGAGGAATTGCTGGCTGGGGCGTTCTGAAAAACTAATGGAGTAGTGTAAGGTTGAGTCGTCTGCGTATGAATGGATGGGAATTAAGGTACAGTTAAGGAGATCATTTATAAAAATTTATAAAAACTTATGCCAACAAGACATCACATTACTGATCTATTGATCATGCGTGCACATAGGGAAGTAAAACACTACGGGGTATGTCATATTATATCAAATTTACGTCTCACATGGTGGATACCCAGAGTTCGACAAGTAGCTCGATGCGTAGTAAGAAAGTGTGTGATATGCCAGAGACTAAAAGGTAAACCATATGCAACTGGACCAGCTCCACCTCTACCTGAATGCCGTGTAAAGCACGTAGAACCTTTCCAAGCGGTAGGATTAGATTACACAGGGGCATTGAAGACGAGGGAGCATGAGAAGGTTTATATATTATTGTTTACCTGTGCGACGTCTCGAGCGGTACACCTAGAACTATGTGATAATATGTCTAGCGAAGAATTTATGCTGGCGTTCAGACGGTTTTGTGCCCGTCGTTCATTCCCTCAACTCATTCTTAGCGACAATGCTCCCACTTATGTCCAAGCATCAAAATATCTAAAGGATATGAGTAGTGATCCTACTATCGTCACTTTTTTGGGAGAGAAGAAGTGCGAATGGAGGTTCATTCCAGTTAAGGCACCTTGGTTTGGTGGAATGTGGGAACGGTGTGTCGGCATCGTAAAGTCAGGACTAAGAGCGGTTGTAGGACGTTCTCTGTTAAAGAAGAGTGAGTTGACGACAGTCCTCACAGAGATAGAGGCAGTCGTGAATGATCGCCCGCTTACATATGTGTACACCGACCTGCAAGAACCACTACCATTAACGCCAGCTCACTTGCTATATGGAAAACCATTGACTGCGTTTCCATCTGATTTTCAGTCCATAGTAGAGTTAGAGGATCCCTCGTACTCTTAGGTAGCGGTGTCTAAGAGATACCAGTATATATCCAGGATAATCGAGGATTTTAGGAAACGGTGGATTAGTGAATATCTGCTAGCATTGAGGGAAAGGAGTGTTACTCCCTCTGGTAGACCAACGGCACCTACAGTTGGTGAAGTTGTTTTAATTAAAGAAGATAGTCCTCGTTTATACTGGAAATTAGGCCGCGTATTGGAGGTATACAAGGGGGCAGACTCTGTAGAGCGGGTGGCGCTATTGAAGACAGCCACTGGAACTACTGTTCGTCCTATCGCACGTTTGTACGCTTTGGAGCTCGATTCCGCATTGCAATCTGATGCTCTACCTGTTATTGCTGGGTCCGAGGATTCTCAATGGAACGACTCACCTCTTACTGATGGTGATCATTCTCGGACCGGGACGCGCACCAGACGCGCTGCTGCTGCCGCCGTCAACTTGTGGAGTCAGAAGATAGCCACTGGGCAACTTTAGGTTTAAGGTGGGGTTCAGGTCTTTTTTGTGGGGGGAGTGTATCGTATAAATACGATAGAATATGACTATTTTGTGATCTCGTATGTCTCTGTGACGTCACGATCGCTCCTACAGCACAACATAGGACGAGTAGATCGTATATTATAAGATTGTAAATAAGTTAAGCTATAAAAGGCCTAATATGCTATTAAGCAATATTGCCATGGTCTTATGTAGTATATATGAATTTATCGTATATATTAATATAATTTATCGTATAGAGCAACCTAGATGCGGTACGATAATTTGGGCTCCTTGCGGTTTGCCAAGGCAGCAAGGTGTGCTTTCGAGGAACGCCAGAGCCTTCACGAACACCAACCAGTTAACATCTAATTTTCCGTCCTCAGTTGATCGTGCTTTTGTGCCTCTAATCACAATACACATACAGCAATACACACAACTACACCATCACGACGCTCTCATCGACACCATGACTGACTGACAGATAAGCATAATAATCATGTCCATTCCCATGTAATCATTTATTCTTTCTTTAACTTGACTCGTGTCTTGGGACCGAAGTCTCGTTCCCCATTGTCCACCGCCATATTGGGTAAAACGTTCTCCCTTGCCTCATTGCCACGTGGAACTATTGGTGAGTTAATTCCTGGCTAATATTAACCCTTATAACCTTACCCTATATATACATTTATTATGTGAGACCTTTGGATATAAATTAGCTTGTTTCAGATTGAATTCAATTTAGATATGGAGTAGTTTTCATTTAGATTTATTTATTTGATTCATTATAGCTTAGTAATATTTAACTTCCATTGATAGTTTACCACACTTATATATAATTTGACTTGAGACTTATGAATGTCACCTTAATATCGGTGAAGTGTGAGATACGCAGCTCCTGAATAAGCTTTTGTGTTCAATACATTTTGATGGTGACCTTGAACAAATATTAACAAAAGAGTGCCTGGAAAATTGTAATTAAAGGGGTATTTCATCCGAACACATATTGCCCAGTCAACTAGACATTCTGATTATCCTTTGGAAGTATAACGCACCCTGTCAACGTAATTTAAAACGACAGAGAACCGTTTTTTGCCACTAATTTTGAGCGAAGTGATACACCATTTTTCCAGGACATCCTTTACTGAATGTTATTGTGTCGGACAGTTTCCTTGCGTGGGGGAATGTCGTTTGTTTTGGGCACAACGCACGGGATTTTTTAGCTCGCGGGGTTAGAGGAAAAATTGAAACGTGAGATGCGTGGGTATTGAGATATGAGAGAGAGAGAGAGAGAGAGAGAGAGAGAGCGAGAGGGGGGAGGGGGGGGTAGAGGACATCAGATCAAGGGATGAAACAAATAATGATATGAAGAGGAGCATGAGAGAGAGCGGGGGGGGGGGGGGGGGGATACGCATATGAAGCAGAAACAATTGAATGAGACCGCTAGTTCATCCCTTACATTTTGACTCACACACACGCTAACATCACCATTGCACACACTGATGGTGAAGCCGATTTGTAGTCAAACCAAGTAATTACACTCCTATCAGAAGTGTGAAACTGTGAAATGCAATACAGGCAGTTTATTTGATCAGAACAATATATACGGTATATACCTGTATATATATATATATATATATATATATATATATATATATATATATATATATATATATATATTATTGCTATGTGGTAAACTATTACATACCAAAAACTAAACACACAAACATGCACACGCACACATACACACAAACACACTACATACACATATTACACAGTCATAAACAAACACAATTCTTCTATTCAACAGCGGAGCTCTGGAAATCTCTCCCTGAATCCATCTTTCCCTAATCCTATGACTTAAATTGCTTCAAACTCCGTGTGTCCAGACATTTTGCGTCGAACATTCCTCGATTTTGGCCTTGTCAGTCTTTCAACTCTGGGGGAGGCACTTGTCATAGGCAGTTTTGCCTTCTGTCTCCCTTAATCCATATAGAAAAAAAAAATCTCATCGTTGTACAATATCCCACCCACCACCCATTTATCATCTATCACACACACACACACACACACACACACACACACACACACACACACACACATACACTCATCATTCATAAAACCGCCTACCACCAGCAATTGCACATCTCTCTCTCTCTCTCTCTCTCTCTCTCTTTCCACCAATTCCACACCAATCGCTCACACAGAAATAAAACGAGTGTCAGTTATGATCGTTCGCGGTATTTTCACCAACAGGTCTTTTCATCCGCTGGTCTTTTCGTCTACTTGTTTGTTCGCCTGTAAAAGACACGAGAGCTGTATCGTCGGGTTTCAATGGTCAATATTACTAGGATCCATTGCACTATAGTCCTTCCATAATAATTAGGCCAGAAATTGTGACCACTGACATCTTCAACACTTAAGCAACTTTTTATTTTATGAAGGAGACAAAAGGCAGGCTGACCAAACGAGTGTCTCAAAAGAGTGACAGAGAGCCAAATTCAAGGGACGTTGGGGTTAAAATGCCTGGACACACGAAGTTTAAAGCAGTCTAAGTCATAGGATGAAGGAAAGATTGATTTTGGAAGATAGTTCCAGAGTTCACCAGTTGAATAGAAAACAGAAAATGTTCTCAATTTTTGGGTTGGAGAGTTAGTTAGGAGTAGGACTGAGTTGAAAGGCGGGTGCCTCGCACTCGCCGCAAAAGAGGGAGTATGCACTGAGAGAGCTGTGAAAAATACTGATTGTTGTCAGTTATTTATACCATTCAGGAAAACTTAGCAAGGGAATAGATGTGGACATTTACAGCTCATTTGCTCTAGCCCTTTATGAATTATAGAGGCCAGAGGTCAGGATTTCTGGCCGACCAATAATAAATGGACTATAGTATCGAAAAATGGTAGTATTTTCTGGTTCCCCTTCTGCATCATATTTAGCCCCGTTAGTTTTCAGATTATAAGGTGTTCGACCCATTATTTGAGCGATTGTAGGACCTTTCTCCCCATACATTTGTCAATAATGACTTTTTGTGTCATTTACAGTAGTGTCGATTTTGACCTGGCGAGCGATAACGAGCCTGTAATATAGGAGGGACCGGCCTTCGGCCGGTACTTTTTTCTAACGAAAATATGTATACAGTATATGTAAATAAGTATTGTTATGCCGGGTTGTAATACAACCTAGCTTAGTTCTGGGTCTTTACTCAAATCCAACTATGGACTTTTAAACTCAAAATTCTCTCAACAGGGTCACGTCGAACACGTTCTTATTCACAAATTAGGTACTCAATCAGGTTAAGATGACACAATAAATACACACTGGCAAGTATACACTCTTGTTTATTCAATGGACATACACAGTATGTATGGTGAATTACTCCTTGACTATTATGAGGGAATAGCAAGGAATGTAGGGGCATAGACATACACAATATGACAGGTACTTTACACAGGTAAATAGGCCGACAGTGTGGAGAGATGATTATCGTACTATTATAAGGAATAGTCAGTGATCAAATACTAATGGGCATCACACTCTAAGGTCGGGCAATGACACACAATGTATATATACAGTATATCAAGGAATAATATTATGATGGAAGTATGCAATAATAATAAGACAAACATACACATAGATAAAACCCTTGATAATAATATATATGAGAGTCGAGTATCTACTGTGAATTATTCTGAGCAAGTTTCAGGCAGGTTAAACAAAGTCTATGGCTGCACGTCAATAAGGTAGGGCAAAGCAAAAGGGAAAGTGAATGATGGGATGCGGGGAAGACGCTCGCTCGCGGTTGGGGGGGGGGGGGGGGGAGTGAAGGGGGGAGATTTAAAGGGCTCCCGCACAAGGATTGTTTTTGGCTAGGAAGGTAGCTCAGGTCATATGTTTGACTGCGATGATCAAAATAGTAAATATAGTTAGTGCGATATTATTCTGATGAAGGGGGGAAATGTAATGAACTTCAAGGGGGAGGGGTAGTGAATTATTTTACTATTAATGGTATACTTAAATTAGCAGGCGAGACTTTATCTCATGAGCACACGATTAATTACTTCTTATATGCAAAGATAATCTCAAGGGCCGAGGAAGTCTGAGTTAATGATTTACATTATCTGAACTATGCTCGAAGGTTGGAATTAACCTCACTGAATCAGGCAAGAGTTTGATTACAGTAGATTAGAGAACGCGTCAATAAATTAGCGTATACGAGTAGTAGCAAGAAGACTACAAGGTAAATATGGCATACACCACGAAGTTGTACTTATATAGAAATACCTGATAAGGTATTAAGGAGGTCTGAACTGGTTAGCAGATTCCTATATGGAATACAGAACAAATTGGCGTTATATTCAAGTTGATGAATAATTAGACAATAGATCTACACAGAAACTAGAATTCCTAGACGAGCAGGATCGAAATTATCTGTTTCATAAGAGAATAAACTAATACGTTATTCACAAAGTACACTATTAACGCACATCAAATTCAGGCGTAATAGGGGGGGGGGGAGAGACTGAGTTAAAAAATAGGTATGAAATTGAGCGTAGGTTCTAGGTAAAAGTGAGGGTCTTAGAAGGGAATTAATTCACAGTATACACTTCAGCTTCAACTTGGTACACACATAAAATAGAATGGACATACACAAGGAAAATCTGTGAGTATTCGGCTTGATTATGAATTTACACTATTATGTAATGTATGCGTAGAATGAATGTGGATTATGAGTTTAGTAGAGAAATTAACACTAGACCTTCGGCACAGATCTACACAAGGTTTAATCTGGTTACTACAGGATTAATGCATACGCAATAAATGAAGGATCCTAGGCACAGATCAAGCACAGAGATTAACCATGAATATTCACATATTATACCTTACCTTCACATCAATAATCACAACGTAAGATACTCAGAGACACTTAGGGGGAGCTGGGGGGGGGGGGTTGAGGTTCGAAAACAAGTTCTGGCTGACGTAGAGCGTAGGTTCGCCTGGCCAGACTTCAGGGCTGCTTTGCACCGTCAGGAATCCCACGTCCAGATGTCAGAGGCACACAACAGGGCTCGTTGTAGGCTCGAGGGGGAGGGGAATGCAGTTGCCACTTTTAGTTAGATGCTCCGGACTTTTCAGACTTAAGAACATTACCGAGGTGGAAGTGCTTGCTTTCTCAACAATTTCGTTGAGTACATGTTCAGATATTTTCTGAGCTTCAACTTAGAGTAATTCAATGTTAAAGGGATATAGTGAAATCGTTGTGACATTAATAGTGAAGTAAATACTTCACTTAAAAATAAATGGTGGTTATCAGAAGGTACCTAATCATCTAAAGTATTTTATTTAATACTCCGGGGGGAGTTACTAAGTCTAGGAAGGATATAATAGCAGTTCTAGTTATTTTATTAAAATTTGGAGTTATTTGTGAATCTGGAAATAACTCTGGTTTCCTCTAGGTTTCTGGTTTGGTCCAGAGTTCTTCGTGACAGTCTTGTATTGTAGATTCTAATGTCCCCACTTATGTCGGTAAGACTCAGGCCTTTGATGTGGAATTTGCATAAACATTTGTTCTGTGTACTGCAAATCTGGCTGCTGGTGCAAGGAAGGTTGGTGATTGGTTGGGAGGGTTTGAAACCTGGATGGTGATTGGCTGACCTTTCCATTCTTTAATAGGGGTGACTGACCTAGGTGACCGTCCTTGGGAAACAGAAAACGGGAATGCCCAGGTAAAGTGGGGTACTCCTCTGTTTCTTGCTTCTCCTCATCATGGGGGGGCTGGTATGGAGCGGTGTCTTGGTTGTTTATTTCTTTGTTTGTCCTTCCTACTCCCTGTAGGCTGGCAATCCTACAGGTGTTTCCCAGCCCCGTTCTATCCAACCCCGTCACTTCACCACATTCGTCGAAGAAAAAGTCGCGATCTCGCGATTTCAGAATGTAAGTTCGGGTGGTGGAGTTTATGAGAACGGGGTTTAACTGCTGCAACGTTAACATCCACATGGTGGTTGGCACATCAGCAGGGGTAGCGGTGTCCAAGTCGATGTGCACATGTAGTGGTCTTTTGGACTCGGAGGCTTTCTGTACCATCTGTTGGGGTGATTTCATTATAGTGCTGGTTAGGCCATCCGAGAGGTGTACACTATTTATTTTCATGGCTGGGGAGGTGGTTAAGGGAGACGCTGCAGTGGCGGAGGGTGGTCGGTCAGCAGGAGGAGTTGTGGTGGCTGGAGGTCCTGTGGAGTGAGTGGCTGGTGAAGGGTTGGGCTGGGGTGTTGTCGGGTCAGGTGCTGGGGTTGACCTCGCCATAGGGGTCGTGAGGATCCTTGGCGTAGTCGAGGTAGGTTTTGGTGGGGCCCTCCTTTCGTAGGTAGGCCTGAAGGTTGGCGCCCATCTTTGAGGTGGCTTCATACGTCGACCAGATCTTGTATACAGTAGGTAGGATTGGAATGAGAAGGGATTAGCGATGTTGGAGTCACACGAGGGGGGGGGGGGTTGATGGTACTAAGGCAGATGGTGATAAGGAAGAACTGGGTGACTGTGAAACTTTTCTAGACATGCTGGGTTTAGTGCGAGGTAAAATAGAGGGAGGAAATGTCGGTCTGAGTGTAGGGGTGGAGGGGAAGGTGGTGTGAAAGAGAGGCAGAGGTCGTGAAGATGTTTTAGGGGTGGAAGGAGAAACTGAAGTAGTAGAAGTTTTAGGCTTGCTTGTGTGAGTAATAGGCCTGGAAGAAGGTTGAGGGAGAGGAATAGGTAGGCTGTCATGCTTAGGGGAAGGTGTGATAGGCGGATTAGGTAAGGGTGGAGTCGGTAGAGTAGGAATGTGGGCGATAGCAGGTGTAGTGGGAAGAGTGCCTGGAGATTCAGATGACATTGGGACACTGACAGAAGGGGATGAAAGGACAGGTAAAGGCTTAGATATGAGTTGGGTAGGTAAGTTGGAAGGTGCAGACACAGTACGGGTAGGTAGGAGAGGAGGAGGAGTGTGTGAGGGGTAGGCAAGGGGCCCTGGTCATGGCTGAACAGGATGGCTGGTAGAGTAGTCGGTGTGACATGCAGTGGTTTATTTCTTGGGGGAGGGGTTAGAGGTTTATTTCTTGGTGGAGGGGTTTGAGGAGGTAGAGGTTCATGTGTCACAGGTTCCGTGGATCCCAAATTCTGATTATTTGATGTAGGTAATATGTCATTCTGGTCAGGATCTGCAAGCATAATCATCTTCTCATCAATAGGTTGAAATCTACGTATGTGTCTGTTACGGTATGTGCGTGACTCACCGAAATAATTAATGGTAACCTGGTAACAATTTGGCACTGTTAAAATTTCAAAAGGTCCTTTGAATCTCGGTTTGAGTTTAGACGGCACAGGTAATTGGGCAACCATCACAAGGTCACCGACACGGTGTGGACTGGCTTTGGTAGTTTCATCAGGTTGAAGATCTTGAACATATTGAATTTGCCTGAGACGATTCTTGAGATGAACTAGTGACTGGTTGAAGTTGGAGGAGGGCTCTTATGAGGCAGCAAGATGGCAGAGAGGTAGAAGTAATGGGGGCACTCCAAATACACGTTCGTGAGGTGAAAATCCGTCTTGTTTGGGGCAGGTATTTGTACCCCATTGCACAATTTTTACTTGGCTAGGCCAGTCCTTGGTGTCCATTTGTAGTAATCTGGTTCTTATTTGGTTGGCAATTGTCCTATGACTTCTTTCACAAATGGAGTTGCCCTGAGGCCAGTATTGGGATTAGTGACTGATTTTGAATCCACACATTTGAGATAACTGGGACCAAATGTGACTGGTGAATTCGGGGGCATTGTCAGAATGGATAGCCTCAGGTAATCCGAAATAGGGGAAGACATGTTGGATGAGGGCTTCAGCTACTGCCATGGCGGAGTGCTCTTTGGCAGGATAAGCTATGACGTATTTGGAATAAGTATCAACAAAGGTTATGATGTACTTAAATCCCTGGTTTCCTTCCATTGGTCCCATCACGTCAACTGCGAGTAATTGCCATGGCTTGGAAGCGATTAACTTGCCAGCTGGTCCGGCTGTGCGGGTTCTGTCTTTACCCAACGCACAAGATCGGCAAGCTTCTGTGACCCGTTTAGCTGTTATATATGGGGATGGGGTCCAATAGACTTGCTGAAAGGTGGTGATCAATTTTCGTTGGGCTAGGTGAATGCCGTTGTGCATATGTATTGATTGCATGGTGGATAGGGCGGCTTGTGGTGTTATTACAATTTTTCCCTCTATAGTGAATAGATTGTCGCCTCGTCTAGTTAATTGATTAAAAAAATTGCGGGGCATCCAGTCGGGTTTCTCCTTTTGTTGGAAGGAGTTGAGTAGCTCTTGTTGACTGTTATCCAACGAGTCCTGGTGATGTATGGCTAGTATGGGCTGGGTCGTCTCTTGGTGTTGCAGAGTCTTGGTGGGGGAGTCTAAGGGAAGTCTAGATAGGGCGTCCACATTAGTACGGAGTGTACCTGGTCTGTACGCAATCTCGACATCAAATTCCTCTAATGACTCTCGCCATCTGACCGTTAATGCGTTCATGGTGTCGGATGTTCGGAGCCATTGAAGGGCGTGGTGATCAGTGATGATGGCGACCTTGACACCGGCCAGGTATGTCTTGAAGTGTTGGAGGGCCCATATCATCCCTAGGCATTCTCTTTTTGTTACTGGGTAGTTCATTTCTGTTGGATTGAGGGTATGGCTGGCACAAGCAATGATATGTTCCTTGCCCTCTCTAGTTTGTCCAAGGAGGGCACCTATTCCGAACTGAGAGACGTCGGTGTATAATCTGAATGGACGTGTACAATCCGGGAAGGATACCACTGGAGAGGCCACTAACTTCGCTTTCAGATCATTAAATGCTTGTAGGCGCTGTTCCGTCCATTTGAATGGTTCTTCTTTTTTGGTTAGATCATGTAAGGGCTTGGCAATCGTCGCGAAGATCTTTACAAATCTTCGATAGTAAGAGGCCAGCCCTAGGAAAGCTCTTACTCCTTTGACATTTGTGGGAGGTGAAATTTTACTGATTGCTTCTAATTTACTCGGATCTGGGGAAATACCTTGGTCTGAAACGATATGCCCCAGAATATTTACTTTAGTTTTGGCAAGGGTGCACTTTGATGGTTTGAGTTTTAGGTTGGCATCCCTTATTCTCTGAAATACTTGTTTTAGCCTTTGTAAGTGTTCGGCCCAAGTCTTCCCGAACACTACAATGTCATCTAAATAGGCCAGACATGTTTCCCAGGTTTATCCTTGCAGAACAGATTCCATTAACCTGAAGAAAGTGGCTGGGCCATTGCACAGACCGAAAGGCAAAACAGTAAATTCGTATAGCTTGCCTTGGCTGGTGGAGAAGGCTGTCTTTGGCTGATGTTCTGGGGCAACTGGAACTTGCCAATATCCTGCTTGAAGATCTAGGGTGGTGAACCATTTTGCTCCAAGCAGGGAATCCAGGGAATCATCAATTCTGGGGAGTGGTGTAGCATCTTTGATGGCGACGTCATTCGGCTGCCGGTAGTCAATGCAGAAACGGGTTGATCCGTCCTTTTTCCGGACGAGTACTACCGGAGATGACCAAGGGCTGGTAGAGGTTTTGACTACTCTTGTGGCGAGCATATCTTGCACTTGTTTTTCCTCCTCTTGTCTCTGGATGTTTTTTTTTATGACAGATGGGTTGCTTTATGGGGCGTCCTACAGTATGGATAGGATGATGAAGCACGTCAGTTTTTCCCATGTCCCGACTAGAGGTAGCGAAAATATCTTGATAGGACATCAGTAAATTTCTGAGGTCGGTTTGTTGACAGAGAGTAAGGTTAGAAGGAATATCAGGAAGGGGGTGATTAGTAGGAGGGGGGTAACTGGAGGAGCAGCTAATTCTTCGGAATACATCTTAAGCTCACCAATGGCTAGTCCTTTTGGTAATGTAATTGGCTTATCTGATATATTCGCTATCTTGATACAGTTTACTTGATTTGGTAGCAGACTAGGAGCGGTTAGGCAGGCTCCATTGAAAGGGCTTTGGAGGTGTGAGGTCAAGATGATATCTCCCATGAGGGTGGATACCAAGGGTATCCATTTCTCATGATGAGGAGGGACTGTTACAGTATTGGAAGTGATAGCTTGAGATATGAGGTGGGTGTGGCTCTTCTCGTTCTCGGAATTTGTTATGGGGAGGGATGGTTCATTATTCTGAAGTTCAGCAGTGGTCTTAAGGGGGGCAGATAGGGAGTTGGATTTTAACTGCTGAATGGGTTCAAAGGGGGGTTTGTTTTTATTGCTTGGGTTTTGAAGGTGGATCAAAAGTCAAGGTACGGTGCCTACAATTTACGGAGGCACCCAAAGAAATCAGGAGGTCGAGTCCCAAGTAACCATCGTACTTAGTCTCGTTAGGATTGTAGATCACGAAAGAATGATTTACTCCGTGATTGGGAAGAGGAGTGTTAACATATAGTGGAAGAGTCTGTCCTAAATTTGGGATGACTTGATAATTTGCACTGACAAGAATGATAGAGGAAGGTTGCATCTTTCCGAAAACTTTGTGATGTTTCCGGAAAAACGAAAGGAACAGGCAAGAACGGGAAGCTCCGGTGTCAATAAGAAGTCGGACTTTCACCCCGTTAAGTGTGATTTTTTGGTAAACTGGGAGACCATCTGTAGATGTCCCATCATGAGCCCCCGCCAGGTTGACAACTATTTGCTTGGGGGGGCAGTTTAAAAATCCTGAGGATCTGGCTGCAGGGCCTCAGGTAGGTACTGCTCTGCTTCTTCACTAGGTCCGACTTCAATTCCAGCTGTTCCGTCTTCAATGATGGTGGCTACCTTACGTGGCTTGATCCAGGGAATCTGGGACCACCAGCTTGGGGCCTTGCTACGTCTTCTCGAGAGTTCCGTGAAAGACCTTTTGAGCGACCATAACATGCACGGTCCCGAGCATGGCTTCCAATCAGCTGGTCGAATTTTGGCCCATTCCTCGGCTTTATCAGAAGCACGAGGAGCCACGGGACTACAGATGGGGGCTGCTGCTGCTGCTGCTGGGTTGGTGGTTGCCTTGTTAATTATGGCGATTTTGTCCTGTTCCCTGGATTTTCTGAGTGCCATGATCCACCTTATCACTGGCAGATCCGTGTCGTAGTTGGTAGGTTCTAGGATTGAGAAATGATCTGCCACCGTGTCTGGCAAAATTCTCACAAGTGCCTTGAAGATGATTTTCTTCCGTTATGCTGTGGTTTCTTCTGGGAAAGCATCAATTGCTATCTGATGGAGTTGCTCAATTATGCCGTCTAAATCCCCTGAGTACTTTATCTCATGAAATTTCGTGTCGGCAATGGTCTGACCGAGCACTGGATTGATAGCCGTTTTCACGTGATTTTCAAATTGTGCCCAGGTTAAACCGGGCATATTGTTGTGCACATACCCTGATACTTTGGTTGCATACTTCCCTAACTTCACTGCTATCGTGTGGATCTTGGAAGTGTCTTCGTTCCCGAACATAATGTCCAGGACCGGTTTGACTATTTCCATGTATGTATGTATGTCATAATCTTCTGGCTTGAATGCCGGAATATCAAGTGATCTAATGGCTGCCATGGTGAACTTGTCAAAGCGTTAATTGAGTACCAAGAAAAACAAAAATTTATAAAAGAACTCTCGTGTTGATATGCCGTATTGAGACACCGCTGCCGCCAGTGTTATGCCGGGTTGTAATACAACCTAGCTTAGTTCTGGGTCTTTACTCAAATCCAACTATGGACTTTTAAACTCAAAATTCTCTCAACAGGGTCACATCGAACACGTTCTTATTCACAAATTAGGTACTCAATCAGGTTAAGATGACACAATAAATACACACTGGCAAGTATACACTCTTGTTTATTCAATGGACATATATGTATGGTGAATTACTCCTTGACTATTATGAGGGAATAGCAAGGAATGTAGGGGCATAGACATACACAATATGACAGGTACTTTATACAGGTAAATAGGCTGACAGTGTGGAGAGATGATTATCGTACTATTATAAGGAATAGTCAGTGATCAAATACTAATGGGCATCACACTCTAAGGTCGGGCAATGACACGCAATGTATATATACAGTATATCAAGGAATAATATTATGATGGAAGTATGCAATAATAATAAGACAAACATACACATATATAAAACCCTTGATAATAATATATAGGAGAGTCGAGTATCTACTGTGAATTATTCTGAGCAAGTTTCAGGCAGGTTAAACAAAGTCTATGGCTGCACATCAATAAGGTAGGGCAAAGCAAAAGGGAAAGTGAATGATGGGGTGCGGGGAAGACGCTCGCTCGCGGTTGGGGGGGGGGGGGGAATGAAGGGGGGAGATTTAAAGGGCTCCCGCACAAGGATTGTTTTTGGCTAGGAAGGTCGCTCAGGTCATATGTTTGACTGCGATGATCAAAATAGTAAATATAGTTAGTGCGATATTATTCTGATGAAGGGGGGAAATGTAATGAACTTCAAGGGGGAGGGGTAGTGAATTATTTTACTATTAATGGTATACTTAAATTAGCAGGCGAGACTTTATCTCATGAGCACACGATTAATTACTTCTTATATGCAAAGATAATCTCAAGGGTCGAGCAAGTCAGAGTTAATGATTTACATCATCTGAACTATGCTCGAAGGTTGGAATTAACCTCACTGAATCAGGCAACAGTTTGATTACAGTAGATTAGAGAACGCATCAATAAATTAGCGTATACGAGTAGTAGCAAGAAGACTACAAGGTAAATATGGCATACACCACGAAGTTGTACTTATATAGAAATACCTGATAAGGTATGAAGGAGGTCTGAACTGGTTAGCAGATTCCTATATGGAATAGAGAACAAATTGGCGTTGTATTCGAGTTGATAAATTAATAGAAAATAGATCTACACAAAAACGAATTCCTAGACGAGCAGGATCGAAATGATCTATTTCATAAGAGAATAAACTAATACGTTATTCACAAAGTACACTATTAACGCACATCAAATTCAGGCGTAATAGGGGGGGGGGGGAGAGACTGAGTTAAAAAATAGGTATGAAATTGAGCGTAGGTTCTAGGTAAAAGTGAGGGTCTTAGAAGGGAATTAATTCACAGTATACACTTCAGCTTCAACTTGGTACACACATAAAATAGAATGGACATACACAGGGAAAATCTGTGAGTATTCAGCTTGATTATGAATTTACAGTATTATGTAATGTATGCGTAGAATGAATATGGATTATGAGTTTAGTAGAGAAATTAACACTAGATCTTGGGCACAGATCTACACAAGGTTTAATCTGGTTACTACAGGATTAATGCATATGCAATAAATGAAGGTTCTTAGGCACAGATCAAGCACAGAGATTAACCATGAATATTCACATATTATACCTTACCTTCACATCAATAATCACAACGTAAGATACTCAGAGACACTTAGGGGGAGCTGGGGGGGGGGGGGGGGTTGAGGTTCGAAAACAAGTTCTGGCCGACGTAGAGCGTAGGTTCGCCTGGCCAGACTTCAGGGCTGCTTCGCACCGTCAGGAATCCCACGTCCAGATGTCAGAGGCACACAACAGGGCTCGTTGTAGGCTCGAGGGGGAGGGGAATGCAGTTGCCACTTTTAGTTAGATGCTCCGGACTTTTCAGACTTAAGAACATTACCGAGGTGGAAGTGCTTGCTTTCTCAACAATTTCGTTGAGTACATGTTCAGATATTTTCTGAGCTTCAACTTAGAGTAATTCAATGTTAAAGGGATATAGTGAAATCGTTGTGACATTAATAGTGAAGTATATACTTAACTTAAAAATAAATGGTGGTTATCAGAAGGTACCTAATCATCTAAAGTATTTTATTTAATACTCCGGGGGGAGTTACTAAGTCTAGGAATGATATAATAGCAGTTCTAGTGATTTTATTATAATTGGGGGTTATTTGTGAATCTGGAAATAACTCTGGTTTCCTCTAGGTTTCTGGTTTGGTCCAGAGTTCTTCGTGACAGTCTTGTATTGTAGATTCTAATGTCCCCACTTATGTCGGTAAGACTCAGGCCTTTGATGTGGAATTTGCATAAACATTTGTTCTGTGTACTGCAAATCTGGCTGCTGGTGCAAGGAAGGTTGGTGATTGGTTGGGAGGGTTTGAAACCTGGATGGTGATTGGCTGACCTTTCCATTCTTTAATAGGGGTGACTGACCTAGGTGACCGTCCTTGGTAGACAGAAAACGGGAATGCCCAGGTAAAGCGGGGTACTCCTCTGTTTCTTGCTTCTCTTCATCATGGGGGGCTGGTATGGAGCAGTGTCTTGGTTGTTTATTTCTTTGTTTGTCCTTCCTACTCACCTGTAGGCTGGCAATCCTACAGGTGTTTCCCAACCCCGTTCTATCCAAACCCGTCACTTGAAGTATATCTAGAAGGGGGAACTTAGGGATGGTATTGTTTAAGTTTGATGAAGGGCTAGGGAGGAAACTAAACCAAACAAAATTAACACGGTTAATAGATAAATATATAAGACTCGAATTGGTTAGCCCACCGCATGATCATTGGAAGTTGGAACACACAGGAACCTCGGTCATAGAGTCACAAACACACAGAAACAACACACAGACATACCCAAACACATAGGGACATAAACACACAAACATAGACATACACAAACACACATATATATTCACAAACACATAGACAAACACATAGAAACATACACAAACACACAGATATATTCACAAACACATAGGGACATAGACACACACATAGGGACATATACAAACACATAGAGACATACACAAACACACAGAGACATACACAAACACACAGATACATACACAAACACACAGGGACATACACAAACACACAAATACATACACAAACACACAGATATACATACACAAACACACAGATATACATACACAAACACATATATACATACACAAACACACAGATACATACACAAACACACAGAGACATACACAAACACACAGAGACATACACAAACACACAGGGACATACACAAACACACAGATACATACACAAACACACAGAGACATACACAAACACACAGATACATACACAAACACACAAAGACATACACAAACACACATATACATACACAACACACAGGGACAAACACAAACACACAGACATACACAAACACACAGAGACATACACAAACACACAGATACATACACAAACACACAAAGACATACACAAACACACATATACATACACAACACACAGGGACAAACACAAACACACAGATACATTCACAAACACACAGAGGCATACACAAACACACAGAGACATACATAAACACACGGGGACATACACATACTCTCGTCTCACACACGAGGGGTCGGGGGTTCAATCCCCCGGCCGGACGGAAACATATTGGGCTTGTCTCCTTTCATGTGTTAGCCTCAGTTCACCTAGCTGTAAATAGGTACCTGGAATAAGTGGACGACGTTGTGACGTCCCATCTGGGGTTGGCAAAAAGGGTACAAGGCGAGATGGGTATCATATGGTTCACCTAAGCTGATGGCTACCTAAGCCTTCGGGCGAGACGGTACCGTCTATAGTGAGAATGGTACCATACAGATCCACCCTAAGCCTTCGTTTCCGATGTCGCCAATTGGATAAAAATGCAGAATACACACACATCCACAGCCATTCCAACGATACATATAACACCTACAAATATAGGAGGCGGGAAATAACGAGCATGCTCACTCCCGCAATACAACTAGAGTAAGTACAAACACACAGAGACATACACAAACACACAGATACATACACAAACACACAGAAACAAACAAACACACAGAGACATACACAAACACACAGCCATAAACAGACAGACATACACAAACAAACAGAGACATTCACAAACACACACACACAGACATACACAAACAGCCCGTAGCCTAGTAAGTAGAGCTCTCGTCTCACACACGAGGGGTCGGGGGTTCAATCCCCGGCCGGGCGGAGACAAATTGGGCTTGTCTCCTTTCATGTGTTAGCCTCAGTTCACCTAGCTGTAAATAGGTACCTGGAATAAGTGGACGACGTTGTGACGTCCCATCTGGGGTTGGCAAAAATGGTACAAGGCGAGATGGGTATCATATGGTTCACCTAAGCTGATGGCTACCTAAGCCTTCGGGCGAGACGGTACCGTATATAGTGAGAATGGTACCATACAGATCCACCCTAAGCCTTCGTTTCCGATGTCGCCAATTGGCTAAAAAAATACAGACTACACACACATCCACAGCCATTCCAACGATACATATAACACCTACACATATAGGAGGCGGGAAATAACGAGCATGCTCACTCCCGCAATACAATACAACTAGAGTAAGTACAAACACACAGAAACATAAACAAACACACAGAGACATACACAAACACACAGAGACATACACAAACACACGGAGACATACACAAACACACAGGGACATACACAAACACACAGAAACATAAACAAACACACAGAGACATACACAAACACACAGAGACATACAGAGACATATACAAACACACAGAGACATACATAAACACACAGACACATACACAAACACACAGCCATAAACACACAGACATACACAAACAAACAGAGACATGCACAAACACACAGGGACTTTCAATTAAAAATTAAATTAAACAAACTTTATTGTCACAGATACAAAGAGCTACATAATACATGGTATACATTCAAATATGTGTTTAACCTGTGAAAAAGAGGATTTGATGCTTTATGTATTCAGCTAATCTGTAGAAAAAATATTAAAAGTCAACAAAAACAAGAGAATGTGCATTAGTGCAAAATTTAACAAAATACAACAATATGCAAATAATAAAAAAGCTCCAAATATACTGCAAAATATAATTTTGCATATATACCAAGTATACATAACATACAATATACAATGTACGTATGCCAACACTTCGCAACAATTAATTAGCCACTGCGTAACTCTAATAATAATAATTACCAATACAGTCTTACTCATCCTCACTACTACACCTAAACTATCTCATTCAACAAATATAATTATAATTTTGTTTGTAAGTAAAAAAGCTACACTGAATATCAATCTTGTCCACCAAATAATTCCAAATTTGAACTGCAGGTCTAAATGATTTAGCCGTTAAGCTGGTTCTGGTAACTAGTACATGTTTGCCTTTGCCGAGTTTCATGGCCGTGGATATTATAATTAACAAAAAACATTTCATCTAAGACAGGGAATATTTTTTGTTTTTATTCATTTAAACATTAGTTTAGCCGTGCAAAACCTATACACATTTGCAAATTGAAGTAGCCTACTTTTAATTATTTAATTATTGGCTTAGTATGTGTTCTATTGTGTGCTGATTTAATTATTCGAACTGCACTTTTCTGAAGAGTAATAATTGATTTAAGGGGGGTCACCGTTTTTTTGTTTTTATCTTTCTCTCCTTTTCTCTCTTTCCCTGGCTTGTATCCATTCGGCCCCATTCAGCCAACTTCTTTTAAGGCGTTTATCCCCATCCAGGTGTCGATATCTTCTTGGCGAGCGATAGCGAGCCAGCATTGTATGGAGAAATCCGGCTTCGCCGGTGACATTTATCTATCGAAAAATTAACAAATTTAGCTTGCTGTCAAAACAAAAATATATGTATGCTGGCTCGCTACCGCTCGCCAGGAACATATTAACACCTGGATGGGGGTAAACGTGTTAAAACAGTAGTCTGAATGGGGCCGAATGAATACAAACCAAAGAGAGAGGGAGAGAAAGAGAAAAAAAGGGAGGTGAGCTCCCTTAATGTAACAATCACTTGCACCACCCGATACCTCGATACCATAATTATGTAATGTATGGGTGTATAAAACAGTTATATAGAGTCACAAGCGTTATATGTAATGTATGGGTGTATAAAAACAGTGTATAAACAGTAACAAGCGTTATATGTAATGTATTATTAAAACAGTTATATAGAGTCACAAGCGTTATATGTAATGTATGGGTGTATAAAACAGTTATATAGAGTCACAAGCGTTATATGTAATGTATGGGTGTATAAAACAGTTATATAGTCACAAGCGTTATATGTAATGTATGGGTGTATAAAACAGTTATATAGAGTCACAAGCGTTATATGTAATGTATGGGTGTATAAAACAGTTATATAGAGTCACAAGCGTTATATGTAATGTATGGGTGTATAAAAACAGTTTATAGAGTCACAAGCGTTATATGTAATGTATGGGTGTATAAAACAGTTATATAGAGTCACAAGCGTTATATGTAATGTATGGGTGTATAAAACAGTTATATAGAGTCACAAGCGTTATATGTAATGTATGGGTGTATAAAACAGTTATATAGAGTCACAAGCGTTATATGTAATGTATGGGTGTATAAAACAGTTATATAGAGACACAACAAGCTTATATGTAATGTATGGGTGTATAAAACAGTTATATAGAGTCACAAGCGTTATATGTAATGTATGGGTGTATAAACAGTATAGAGTCAAGCGTATATATGTATAAAACAGTTATATAGAGTCACAAGCGTTATATGTAAGGTATGGGTGTATAAACAGTTATATAGAGTCACAAGCGTTATATGTAATGTATGTATAAAACAGTTATATAGAGTCACAAGCGTTATATCGTAATGTATGTGTAGGGTGTATAAAACAGTTATATAGAGTCACAAGCGTTATATGTAATGTATGGGTGTATAAAACAGTTATATAGAGTCACAAGCGTTATATGTAATGTATGGGTGTGTATAAAACAGTTATATAGAGTCACAAGCGTTATATGTAATGTATGGGTGTATAAAACAGTTATATAGAGTCACAAGCGTTATATGTAATGTATGGGTGTATAAAACAGTTATATAGAGTCACAAGCGTTATATGTAATGTATGGGTGTATAAAACAGTTATATAGAGTCACAAGCGTTATATGTAATGTATGGGTGTATAAAAACAGTTATATAGAGTCACAAGCGTTATATGTAATGTATGGGTGTATAAAACAGTTATATAGAGTCACAAGCGTTATATGTAATGTATGGGTGTATAAAACAGTTATATAGAGTCACAAGCGTTATATGTAATGTATGGGTGTATAAAACAGTTATATAGAGTCACAAGCGTTATATGTAATGTATGGGTGTATAAAACAGTTATATAGAGTCACAAGCGTTATATGTAATGTATGGGTGTATAAAACAGTTATATAGAGTCACAAGCGTTATATGTAATGTATGGGTGTATAAAACAGTTATATAGAGTCACAAGCGTTATATGTAATGTATGGGTGTATAAAACAGTTATATAGAGTCACAAGCGTTATATGTAATGTATGGGTGTATAAAACAGTTATATAGAGTCACAAGCGTTATATGTAATGTATGGGTGTATAAAACAGTTATATAGAGTCACAAGCGTATTATGTAATGTATGGGTGTATAAAACAGTTATATAGAGTCACAAGCGTTATATGTAATGTATGGGTGTATAAAACAGTTATATAGAGTCACAAGCGTTATATGTAATGTATGGGTGTATAAAACAGTTATATAGAGTCACAAGCGTTATATGTAATGTATGGGTGTATAAAACAGTTATATAGAGTCACAAGCGTTATATGTAATGTATGGGTGTATAAAACAGTTATATAGAGTCACAAGCGTTATATGTAATGTATGGGTGTATAAAACAGTTATATAGAGTCACAAGCGTTATATGTAATGTATGGGTGTAAAACAGTTATATAGAGTCACAAGCGTTATATGTAATGTATGGGTGTATAAAACAGTTATATAGAGTCACAAGCGTTATATGTAATGTATGGGTGTATAAAACAGTTATATAGAGTCACAAGCGTTATATGTAATGTATGGGTGTATAAAACAGTTATATAGAGTCACAAGCGTTATATGTAATATATGGGTCTATAAAACAGTTATATAGAGTCACAAGCGTTATATGTAATGTATGGGTGTATAAAACAGTTATATAGAGTCACAAGCGTTATATGTAATGTATGGGTGTATAAAACAGTTATATAGAGTCACAAGCGTTATATGTAATGTATGGGTGTATAAAACAGTTATATAGAGTCACAAGCGTTATATGTAATGTATGGGTGTATAAAACAGTTATATAGAGTCACAAGCGTTATATGTAATGTATGGGTGTATAAAACAGTTATATAGAGTCACAAGCGTTATATGTAATGTATGGGTGTATAAAACAGTTATATAGAGTCACAAGCGTTATATGTA
This sequence comes from Paralithodes platypus, assembly GCA_032716605.1. Classification (NCBI taxonomy): domain Eukaryota; kingdom Metazoa; phylum Arthropoda; class Malacostraca; order Decapoda; family Lithodidae; genus Paralithodes; species Paralithodes platypus. The sequence goes on along the minus strand of CM064547.1, from coordinate 14,116,406 downwards.
ATGTATGGGTGTATAAAACAGTTATATAGAGTCACAAGCGTTATATGTAATGTATGGGTGTATAAAACAGTTATATAGAGTCACAAGCGTTATATGTAATGTATGGGTGTATAAAACAGTTATATAGAGTCACAAGCGTTATATGTAATGTATGGGTGTATAAAACAGTTATATAGAGTCACAAGCGTTATATGTAATGTATGGGTGTATAAAACAGTTATATAGAGTCACAAGCGTTATATGTAATGTATGGGTGTATAAAACAGTTATATAGAGTCACAAGCGTTATATGTAATGTATGGGTGTATAAAACAGTTATATAGAGTCACAAGCGTTATATGTAATGTATGGGTGTATAAAACAGTTATATAGAGTCACAAGCGTTATATGTAATGTATGGGTGTATAAAACAGTTATATAGAGTCACAAGCGTTATATGTAATGTATGGGTGTATAAAACAGTTATATAGAGTCACAAGCGTTATATGTAATGTATGGGTGTATAAAACAGTTATATAGAGTCACAAGCGTTATATGTAATGTATGGGTGTATAAAACAGTTATATAGAGTCACAAGCGTTATATGTAATGTATGGGTGTATAAAACAGTTATATAGAGTCACAAGCGTTATATGTAATGTATGGGTGTATAAAACAGTTATATAGAGTCACAAGCGTTATATGTAATGTATGGGTGTATAAAACAGTTATATAGAGTCACAAAGCGTTATATGTAATGTATGGGTGTATAAAACAGTTATATAGAGTCACAAGCGTTATATGTAATGTATGGGTGTATAAAACAGTTATATAGAGTCACAAGCGTTATATGTAATGTATGGGTGTATAAAACAGTTATATAGAGTCACAAGCGTTATATGTAATGTATGGGTGTATAAAACAGTTATATAGAGTCACAAGCGTTATATGTAATGTATGGGTGTATAAAACAGTTATATAGAGTCACAAGCGTTATATGTAATGTATGGGTGTATAAAACAGTTATATAGAGTCACAAGCGTTATATGTAATGTATGGGTGTATAAAACAGTTATATAGAGTCACAAGCGTTATATGTAATGTATGGGTGTATAAAACAGTTATATAGAGTCACAAGCGTTATATGTAATGTATGGGTGTATAAAACAGTTATATAGAGTCACAAGCGTTATATGTAATGTATGGGTGTATAAAACAGTTATATAGAGTCACAAGCGTTATATGTAATGTATGGGTGTATAAAACAGTTATATAGAGTCACAAGCGTTATATGTAATGTATGGGTGTATAAAACAGTTATATAGAGTCACAAGCGTTATATGTAAGGTATGGGTGTATAAAACAGTTATATAGAGTCACAAGCGTTATATGTAATGTATGGGTGTATAAAACAGTTATATAGAGTCACAAGCGTTATATGTAATGTATGGGTGTATAAAACAGTTATATAGAGTCACAAGCGTTATATGTAATGTATTGTTGAATACAAATGTATATATATAGATCGGCTATTTATACACTTCATGCCTTCTTAGTGATGGGGTAAACAGTGAGATTAAAATACTTTTTTTGCGCGAAGTTAGCCAATCAGAGAGTTAATCAGTCACAGAGGTAGTTAGTCAGACAGTTAGTTTTGCAGTTAGCCAGTCACGATAATAATTGAACATATTAAGAGGACTAAAGCAATCTACACAAGAAAGATACAGAGTATGTAGTCATGCATGCAAGATGTATTTACATCTATAAAATCGAACATGACTGAACAGAAAGAACACAAGCATGGTGGACAGATATGAATTGTGTAAAAGCAAAACAAACATAATGGATTAGAGGAAACATGGAGAAGTTAAAGGATCAGAGCAAATTTAGGTAAAGTGAGATTAACCCCTTCACCACCATCACATATTCTGGATACCATTGGACGATTTACTTTAGTTTACACTCTACCTCTAAGACTCAAATGGGAAATAGATTCAATAATCCTTCGTAATAACAGAGTTCCTTCTTAAACTGCATACAATCGTATAACTTTAGCCAGAATTAATGGTAAGATGGCGTCATGATGCTGAAGGGGTTAAACAAATCTGGTTAAAGCAGCTTGAGAAAATACAAATGACAAGACAAAGGAGGAAAGATGAATACATTTGAGAAGGGGATAATTAATGAGTACAGGAAGGAATATTGGTACAAACAAAGTAAAAACAAATCATGGAAACAACTAAAAATTAATAAATGCAACACGATAAAAAAAAAAAAAAATAATATGGTGAGAGACCAAATAAAACAAGGTTGTTATGTGTTTACTTAATTAAATAACTAGCATTTAAACGTGGACAATGGCTGAAGTTTATGTTTGTAGTTTGTCTCTATGGTTGATAATTCATATATTATTTTATAGTTATAATAATAGAAAACTTGGCAAGCATCCCTTGAATAATTGTAATTAAACGATAGCTAGAAATAAATTATAGGTTGCAACTATACAATCAACATTATAAATCCACTTTTAAACATTCTTATCAATCAGTGATTGAATAGTTCTTCTTTGAGTTTAATTAATTGTTTGTGAAAAGAGCAGATCTCTCTCTCTATCTTTATTTTCCTCCTCAGATTTATCAAAGATATTGCGTTTATAGATATCTAAGACTTTGCTCTAGTTTCCCCAGATACACGAACAATCACTTATAACTGTGTTATGTTACTAACCCAAATGTACCCTACTAGCATCTCCTAATCCTGCCACGGTTGATAGTCTCAGGGCAGTTCCTCCTTTTCCAAATTTACCTTACGGAACCCATTCTAAACCACTGCTTGAACACTTTGATCATCAGTGTTTTAGAGGGCAAGCATTCTTGAGGGGTCGCCAGAACTACTGTTACTTGATTTTCTTTGTACTACTTTGCTCTCTCTGTCTCTCTCTCTCTCTTTTTATATAATATATATATATATATATATATATATATATATATATATATATATATATATATATATATATATATATATATATATATATATATATATATATAGTAAAGCTCGCTAGGAAAATTTAAACAATGGTACACCAAGCTTTTGTCTATTCTCTCAAGACATCTTCAGGGTAATACAATAAAACAGGGGGAGAGCGAGGCTTAAATACCCGTCCTAAATCATCTGTGAGTTGCTAACTAGCATATAAATAAAAAGAATGTTGCCATCCTACTGCCTGTTGCCATATGTTAAGGAACGTACTTATTTTATATACAAAATAAATGTCTTACAAATGATATATACTGATACAAATATGCATATACATTGAAATATGCCTAACAATGCAATCTAATCATATATACAATTTGATGCACATTAATGAAGTTGCAGATCCCTTTCAAACTGTTATCGTAACTTATGTAAATATGAAGAATTACATATACCTTTAGAAATACATATAATTACATATACATACACATATACATGCATACTGTATACACACATACATTACATACATACAACTAAAAATTACATATATATGAACAAAAGAAAAATGGGAGTCTGCAGAAAGCCGATTGGTCACACAAGGCAGATCCTTCCCACACCCAACCCTAATTATAAGGCCGAATTATAGGCCCAACTCACTATTACTATGGACCCTGGGGACTGACCTTCCCAGAATGGTCAGATCAACATAAGGATAAAAGGAGTCTGTAGAAAGCTGAATAGCCCACACCTGGCATATCCCCCTAACAACTAAACAGTATATAAATTATGCATAAACACACATATACAGTACATACACACACCTACATACACACACACATATACTGCATACAAACATAAACATACATATATACAATAATTATTTAAAAAAAAAAAAAAAAATATATAGTGATCATACCTCATGTGTATAGTATTAATAAGGTACCTAACTATCTAATACTATGAGGATATACCTCACAGAAAGGGTCAGATGTTAAACTACAAGCTGTTTCAATCTATGATCTGACGGTCTGGACATCTATTGCTAGCTCTTTTTTATTTTATAATTTTCATGGAGGAAATTTAGCAGGATGTTATCTAATTTGTAAAGACCATCATTTAGGTTCATAGTGTTTCTACATTCTCTGATCAAGGCGGACTTGGAAAATAGTCTTTCATAATAGCAGCTTGACCAGTAGATCATCTTAGCCTCATCCCCATTTACATGATGGTTTTGTCTTTGTTTATGTTTAAAAATACCATTAGATTCTTGAGCTGACCTTACTGATTGTTTGTGTTGTTTAACTCTCACCTCTAATCTTTTTCCAGTTTGTCCTATGTATATGTCATTACATCCTTTACACGGAATGAAATATACACCACCTGCATCATTTTTAGGGCTGTTTTTGATCAAAGTAGACTTGACGGAGTTTTCATAATTGAATACTACGTGTATATTCAAATTCTTGAGAGATGTTGTGAGAGGTGTTAATTCATCGTGATATGGCAAAACTAAGATATTTTTCCTTGAAAAGGGAGCTTTATTATTTAAATTATAGAATTTGTTTTCGGCTTTGGCTAAACTTTGATCAACAAGACTTTCAGGATAGCAGATTGTCTTGGTTAGATTATAGATTTGTTTGAATTCGTTATCTATGAATTCTGGGTTACATATCCTTAATGCTCTTAGAAACATACCTGAACAATGGACAGTTTTTCTTTAATATGATGGTTGGAGAAAAAATTAACATAGGAATCTACAATAGTCGGCTTTCTATATACTTTAAATTTTAAGTGACCATTATTATTTATAATCATGGTATCAAGGAAAGGTAGTGTATTGTTTACTTCTTCTTCAATTTTGAATGACATCGAGGGGACAAGATCGTTTAGTGTATTAAGGAATGAATGGTGATTTTGATTGGTAGGCCAAAGACACAAAATGTCGTCAACATATCTAAACCAAGGAAGTCTAAAGTTACATATTTTAGGTAAAAACCGAGTCTCTAAATATTGCATAACATGATAGAAATGATCGGAGAGAGTGGATTTCCCAATGGGCATAACGAATACAAACAAATCTATAATCTAGCCAAGACACTCTGCTATCCTGAAAGTCTTGTTGATCAAAGTTTAGCCAAAGCCGAACAAACCTTCTATAATGTAAATAATAAAGCTCCCTTTTCAAGGAAAAATATCTTAGTTTTGCCATATCACGATGAATTAACACCTCTCACAACATCTCTCAAGAATTTGAATATACACGTAGTATTCAATTATGAAAACTCCGTCAAGTTTACTTTGATCAAAAACAGCCCTAAACATGATGCAGGTGGTGTATATTTCATTCCGTGTAAAGGATGTAATGACATATACATAGGAAAAACTGGAAAAAGATTAAAGGTGAGAGTTAAACAACACAAACAATCAGTAAGGTCAGCTCAAGAATCTAAAGGTATTTTTAAACATAAACAAAGACAAAACCATCATGTAAATTGGGATGAGGCTAAGATGATCTACTGGTCAAGCTGCTATTATGAAAGACTATTTGCCAAGTCCGCCTTGATCAGAGAATGTAGAAACACTATGAACCTAAATGATGGTCTTTACAAATTAGATAACATCCTGCTAAATCTCCTCCATGAAAATTATAAAATAAAAAAGAGCTAGACATAGATGTCCAGACCGTCAGATCATAGATTGAAACAGCTTGTAGTTTAACATCTGACCCTTTCTGTGAGGTATATCCTCATAGTATTAGATAGTTAGGTACCTTATTAATACTATACACATGAGGTATGATCACTATGTATTTTCTTTGTTTTTTGTTTTTGTTTTTTATAATACGTATTGTATATATGTATGTTTATGTTTGTATGCAGTATATGTGTGTGTGTATGTAGGTATACGTGTGTGTATGTATATGTGTGTTTATGTATAATTTATATACTGTTTACTTATGAGGGGGATATGCCAGGTGTGGGCTATTCGGCTTTTTGCAGACACCTTTTATCCTTATGTTGATCTGACCATTCTGGGAAGGTCAGTCCTCAGGGTCCATAGTATTAGTGAGTTGGGCCTATAATTCGGCCTTATAATTAGGGTTGGGTGTGGGAAGGATCTGCCTTGTGTGACCAATCGGCTTTCTGCAGACTCCCATTTTTCTTTTGTTCTTATACTGTATAATTTATGTAGTTCTTATTTGTATGTATGTAATGTATGTGTGTATACAGTATGCATGTATATGTGTATGTATAAGTAATTATATGTGTTTCTACAGTTATATGTAATTCTTCATATTTACATAAGTTACGATAACAGTTTGAAAGGGATCTGCAAGTTCATTGATGTGCATTGTATTGTATATATGATTAGATTGCATTGTTAGGCATATTTCAATGTATATGCATATTTGTATAAGTATATATAATTTGTAAGACATTTATTTTGTATATAAAATAAGTATGTTCCTTAACATATGGCAACAGGAAGTAGGATGGCAACACTTGTTGTATTTATATGCTAGTTAGCAACTCACAGATGATTTTGGATGGGTATTTAAGCCTCATTCTCCCCCTGTTTTCTTGTATTACCCCGAAGATGTCTTGAGAGAATAGACGAAAGCTTGGTGTTCCATTGTTTCAATTTTCCTAGCGAGCTTTACTACACAATTTGATCACACGTATTTGTGATTTTACCTCCATATATATATATATCACAAATACATGTGAGCCACTAAATGTTTTTAATCGCTCAGTGGGGTTCGAACCGCCGACTGTCAGGACGATAGCCGACGCTTTAACCAACTCCACCACGGCAGTCTAAAAGACACTCAACCTTCTATCCTATTAATTTTATGTTAAGGAGAAGGGAAACCCACTAGGCGAATGTAATTTCAATTCATACCTAGTCGTAGGATCTATATTCCAGAATACCATACAAGGATTTCTAAGTGTCTCGACGCAATTCGGGCCGAAATTGATTTCATTTATTCTAACCCACCAAGCATGAGAGTCATAAATATTAAGTATTATCACAAATACACATGAACTACTAAATGTTTTTAATATCTCAGGGGGTTCGAACCGCCGACCGTCAGGACGATAGCCGACGCTTTAACCAACTCGTCTTGACGGTCGGCGATTCGAACCCCACTGAGAGATTAAAAACATTTAGTGGCTCACGTGTATTTGTGATATATACTTAATATTTATGACTCTTATGGTTGGTGGGTTAGAATTAAATAAAATCAATTTCGGCCCGAGTTGCGTCGGAACACTTAGAAATTCTTGTATGGTATTCTGGAATATGGATCCTATGACTAGGGATGAACTGAAATTACATTCGCCTAGTGGGTTTCCCTTTTCCTTAACATAAATAGGATATCGTCCCGACGGTCAGCGGTTCGAACCCCACTGAGAGATTAAAAACATTTAGTGGCTCACATGTATTTGTGATATATATATATATATATATATATATATATATATACAGTGTATATATATATATATATATATATATATATATATATATATATATATATATAGTGAATGCCCCCGCTGTTACTTCCTATCCACCATCTCGGCTTACATTAGGAGAGCCCTTTCACACTGCACTACCTGGGGAGACACCCACCAGGAACTTGAAAGACTCTCCCAAGTTCTGGTAAAGAACGGGTACTCTAACTCTGATGTGTCCAGCACCATTAACCACCACCTTGATAAAAGGTACTCTCAAAATCCTCGTACCACAAACCCCTCAGACGAAATCAAGATCTTCTACCGTAACTACATGTCCTCTGACCACAAAACCAACGAGTCCGTCATGAAAGAAATAATCAACAAACATGTCGTCCCCACCAACCCTGACACCAAAATTAAATTAATCATCTACTATTAAATTAATCTCCCAAGACCTCCAACCTTGTTCTCCGTAACAGACCTGCTTCCACCAAAACTAAGAGCCCGATGAACGACGACCATGTAATATACCAGCACACTTGTAACTATGAGGACTGAGGGCCTCATTCCTATATTGGTATGACTCAGACTCGTCTATCCCGCCGGCTAACTCTTCGCCTTCAGGCAGGAGCCATTAAGGACCACTATCTCTCCCCCAGTGACCCCCCTCCTTACCCGCAACGATTTAAATATACACACCTCCATAATTGACAAAGAAAATGATCCCAGAAGACTCCCTATTCTTGAGCCCTCTATATTCAAGCCTTAAACCCCAGCATAAACAACCTGACACTTAACTTACAAATATTACCGACAGCCAAACGGCACTACCCCACCACGGCCCCTGCCCCTCACCCTCCTTTATCACCCCCTGCTGCCACGCATCCAGTAACGCAAGCTACTACCCGCAGGACGTCTAGCAGCCAATCAGCGATGACATCGCCCGCCTCCCACCTCCCTTCAACATTTCCTGCTTCTACGCATCTAGGTACGCGAGTTTCTACTCTCGGGATGTTCACAGCCAATCACCGATGACTTCACCCACCCCTAGCCAACCACTCACCAGAAGCAGTGCGCGACTCGCGCGCAGGCTACCCTCAACCAATGAGAGACAGTAGCCCCGCCCTCTCCTCGCCCCCCGATCCACACTTCTGTATAATTATATAACCGTAATTTTGAACATGTTAAACATTCTCTTGAAAATGCTAGACGTCTAGCGAAACGTCGGATTAACATGCATTTTACTAACCTCCTCCACCTGCTGACTGAACCCCAACGAAAATTAATCGGAACCATTGAAACGCTGAATAATAAAATATTGAACGCTGATACTGCTACTTCCTTTAACCTTGTATGCATTAAAGAAAATATATATATATATATATATATATATATATAATTATATATATATATTGTTACGTATCTTGATCCTCAAGTGGTTAACTTGATGAATCTAGATAGCACAGAGATATATATTAAGGTATCAGTCAGCTGAAGGCAAAACAAAAGTAAAATCTAATAAAATAATTTCCTGTTGTTGCTTCCTTTCCTTTTGGATCTTAGGACTTAGTATCCTTTATTGACTGATACTCTTTAATTATGAAAAATACTGAAACTAATTAAAGTCATGTAGTATTTATAAAGAATTATTATTTAACCGAAGCTTAGTAGGCTATGGTTATGAACCGAATAAGTTATAGCTAAAGAAGGACTATTAATTTATAAAAAGTCTTGAAAGATAAATATTAAAGTAAGAATATTTCTGTCTCTTACCCTTTTTGAAATGAATAGATAGTTTTCTTATATGTCCTTTTATTTATATTTAATGTAATTATTCTTGGTTCTTGTCCTACGTTAAGAGTATTATATTATTATTATCATCAGGATTTATCAAAGTCACATAAAAAGTTAGATATATTTAATAATTAGTTAAATGTATTTCCTAACCACGTAACATTGAGGTTTGATTATGAGTAAATTAAGTTACAGGATCGCTTCATAGATTCGATTCAGGTCTCACTCAAATAATATGAAAAGCAAAAATAATATTTTGAAGCTAAAAGAATTTTCTTCAGCTTAGGAAATCACTAGAAGTAATATTAACACAGCCATGTTAGTCTAAGGCGATATTACTAATATGAGACAATAGCATCACCGTACTAAGCACCGTTAAGCAATGTAAGCTTAATTAAAAGAAAATGAAAGAACTCGTAAGTATGAATATAAAACAATAGTATTACTTTCATCATAACCCAATTACTTAAAGAGTTGCTTTTTAGTCCACACGTTAGTCAACTAAAATAGTTAAGTACATAATAATAGCGTTAGCGTTAATTCCCAATCATATAGTTAAGCACATAATAGTAGCGTTAACGTCCTAATCACATATCTCACTAACCAAAATAACGTAAGTGTTTACACCGAACACACTTAACACACATTTATATAATCTGACTGACAGTCACAATCCCATTATAATACTTCACCCCGTCTTCCTCCAGCTGCAAGTTCACCTTCCCCAACTCCAAATGAGACTGATTTGAATGCCCACAACTCGGGTCTTATATACTAAACAATGATGGTGTAGGAACGAATCAGGAGGCGGGGGGTGGTGCCCGCTCCAATCATAGCTCCTCGAGTCGCATAACAGGTGCCTGGTCCATTCACAGCTCCTGGCGTCGATCATACGTCATAGCGTCGGTCATCAAGTAGTTTGCAGGGTCCCCTATGACGCACGCAGGTGTGAAGGCTTGTTTGCTGGTATGCAGGCTAGCTGGTTTCCCCACTCGCTAGTTCGCTCGCTAGTTTGCTTCGGCGCTTGGGTAGTTTGGCTCCTTCAACTCTAATTCTAACTCTTAAATTAACATACAGGGCTCCGTATGTCAGACCTCCCCCCTAGAAAGGAGTTTAAGGAGTATAGTACATAATATTAAACATAATACATAAATAGATTCACCACCAGATTGGCAACAGCAAGATTATAATGAGGATATAATAAGGATATCACCCAAAGTAGGCAACGTCTCCAGGTACCACATCAGAACATAGCCGGAACGTAGCTGGAGCGTTATTCGAACTGCAAGGCATCTCACAGCTGAAGGCTTGACAGCGCACTACATAAGCATGATATTTACCTCGCTACAAGGGAGAGCTAATTGCCAAAATCCTCTCATTAAATTAAACTTGCTGCTGTATGAGGCCAACCCGGTAAATGTAATCTTTAACAGATACGTGATAGGCAATCGGCTAGCACGTTCTGGACCCCCTTAATATGTTTGACATCCAGGGAGTATTCCTGCAGCAACAAACTCCACCTGGTCAGTCGTTGGTATTTATTTTGGAACCTATGCAAAATTTTTAAGGGGTGATGGTCAGTATATACAGTGATGGCACCAGAGGCAGATTGCACATAGACAGCAAAGTATTGAAGGGATAAAATTAATGCTAACAGCTCCTTCTCAATGACTGAATAGTTACGTTGGGCAGAATTTATTTTTTTACTGAAATAGCACACAGGATGCAATACCTCACAGTCGTCTTCCTGGAGCAACACTGCACCAACCCCGGTATTGCTCGCATCCACTGCCAGGGAAAAAGATCTGTTAAAATCAGGAGCTCGGAGTACAGGATAATTAGATAATATATATTTGGTAGCAATAAAGGCCTCTTCACATTCAGAGGACCACACAAACTTCACATCCTTACGGAGAAGATCTGTCAGGGGAGCTGTCAACTTTGAAAAATTTATAATGAAACGCCTATAATAGCCAATCATGCCTAGGTACCTTTGGATATGTTTCTTAGTGCTAGGAGTTGGGAATTCTAGAATAGACTCTACCTTTGCTTGAGGAGGTGCAACCTGCCCCTGACCTACCGTATATCCTAGATACTGGGCCGTACTCTTTACAAAGGTGCATTTCTTAAGATTAACCACCAGATTGGCATCAGCAAGATTTAAGAATAGCAATCTTCGTTGGTAAAGATGCTCCTCCCATGACTGTGAAAAGATAAGAATATCATCGATGTAGACAACGCACCCAGGTACCCCTTCAGTCACCAAATTCATGAGGCGCTGGAATGTAGCTGGGGCGTTTTTCAAGCCGTAGGGCATTACGTTACAGCAGAAGGCTTGATTGTTGACTACAAAACATGATATTTCCCTCGCTCTAGGGGTGAGAGCTACTTGCCAATATCCCTTCATCAAGTCAATCTTGCTGATATAGGTGGCTCTACCAATCTGGTCAATGCAGTCGTCGATCCGTGGCAGTGGGTAGGTATCGTTCTTTGTGACAGCATTGACTTGCCTATAGTCCATACATAACCTATGGCTCCCGTCTGGCTTTGGCACAAGTATGACTGGACTACTCCACTGGCTTAAGGCCCTAGTGATCAGTTCATTAGATAACATAAAGTCAAGCTCGACCTGCAGTATACTCCTGCTTTGTGGCGAGACACGGTAGGGGGATAGTTTAATGGGAGTTGCATCCCCTACGTCGATGTCGTGCACGGCCAAAGAAGTGAGCCCTGGAGTATCACGGAACACACTGGGAGACTGAGATAAAACAGAGATTAGTTGGTTCGCTTGATCAGAGGGAAGGTGACATAGTTTAGATGGTAATTCCCTCAAAGCCACTGAATTATACTGAAAGTTGGATAGGCTACATGACAAGTCAAAGTCTGCATGGATACCTTCAGGCTCTGGAACAGTCTGTTGCAGGTCAGTAAGAGAACTGAAGACTTCGTCCGCACCAGGCTGTTCACAGGTCCTGACATTCACTGCCACAGTGGGAGAATCTGGAGGAGAGGAATCAGGGGACCTATGGTAGGGCTTCAACATATTTATATGGAATACTTGCGTGGGCTTTCTCCTGTCTGGGGTAGTTACTAGATAATCGGTAATGCTCACCCTCCGAATGATCTTATATGGGCCCCTGAACTTTGCAGATAAAGGTTGGCCAAAAAGGGGGAGCAGGACCAAAACATCATCACCGGGCTGAAACTCCCTCTCACGGGCTTTTCTGTCATACCAGGTCTTCATGGAGCTTTTAGCCACTGTCAAGTTTTGAGCGGCAAACTCACATGAGGATCTCAGCCGGGTTTTGAAATCTGAAACATACTTGAGGAGGTTTTGGTTCCCCTCCTGGCCAACTAGGCTATCCTGCAATAGTTGCAAAGGACCTCTTACCTGGTGACCGAAAACTAGCTCATTAGGGGAAAAACCCAGGGATTCAGTTGGAACCTCACGAGTAGCAAATAAAAGAAAAGGTACCCCCTTATCCCACTCAACTCCGGTCTCTGTACAATACTTACGTAACATTCCCTTTAATGTCTGATTATATCGTTCGAGAACCCCTTGACTCTCTGGGTGGTAGGTGCTAGACTTAACATGCTCGATACCCAACTCCTTCAGGGACTGCTATAAAATGTTAGAGGTAAAATCCTTGATCACTTTGCACCTCATGGGGGAAACCCATTCTGGTGAAGAATTTGAGCAGTTCCTTGATGACAGTTGGAGCAGAGGTAGTCCTTAAGGGTATAGCCTCTGGGTAGCGAGTTGCCATGTCCATGATAGTTAATAAATAAATGTTACCTTGGGAAGTCTTAGGCAATGGGCCTACAATGTCCACTACCACCCGAGTAAAAGGATTCTCGAAAACGGGCAAGGGCACCAGAGGATGTACAGGCACCTTCTGATTGGGTTTTCCTGTCATCTGGCAAGTGTGACACACTCTACAAAACTCCACTACATCTGCACGCATTCCTGGCCAGTAAAAGTGGGCTCTGATTCTGTCTAGAGTTTTTCTCACACCTAGGTGTCCTGCCAATGGTATACAATGTGCCATTTCCATGATATCTCTACGACAAGGTTTGGGGACTACTACTTGATGGACGTCCCAAGCCCCGTCATCGATTTGTCTGTGTGGTGGTCTCCATCTTCGCCACAATACTCTTCCTTTGAGGTAGAAACATTCACCACCCTCCTTCTCACATTGCTCTTCACTCACAGACCTGGCAGCTAACTCCTTGCATTCACTATCATCTCTCTGTAGCTCTACCAGACCACTAGGACAATTTGGAGGGGTTTCATGGTCATCGTTAGGGTCAAGATAAGCCATAAAGGTGTCAGATAAATCCACCTCAGTCACATCATCAGGCACAGTTGGAGCGTCATTCACACTCTCATCATCCCTTTCATCAACTCTTACATTCGGTACATTTCTGTCTGAGGGAACTGCTACTTGAGACATTGAACGTGTGACAGCACACACAGGGAAAACTGTTGGAATCTCCTTTTCGAGCTCACCGGTTAGTGGCTCGTTAACAGGGGAAAGTGACAAAATGGGGTCTGGTCGGACCTTCTCACCTGCTACATCATTCCCCAAAAGGAGCGTTACCCCAGGCACAGGGATATTTTGGGACCTACACAAAGCTATGGTGGCCTCACCCTGTAGTAACTCACATTCAATTTCGCCTTTTACCAAGTATGCATAAAACTGGCCTCCAGCACCTCTCATTACAACTGGTTCGCCAGGTGGGCACTCAGTGTAAGGATTCACCATGAGGGTGCTAGTAGAACCTGTGTCTCTCAGAATGTTTACCTCATGCATACAACCATTTAATCTCACGTTGCCAGATGAAATAAAGGGACGGTAACTGTCCTGCACTGATGGTGAAATTATTATTGGCTTAACCCTAGTGGGTTGCACCACACATGCTACTACACCCCTGTCTAGATGATTTACGTTAGCTGCTAGGTACTCCTTCTGTCGAGAGTCCTGCATTAAAGGAACTTTTGGTGCTAGGTACTCCTTCTGTCGGGAGTCCTGCATTACAGGCACATATGGAGTTTGAGATACGGCGGCAACTGTCTGCCCCCGATCTCTCGGTTCTCTCCTTGGCCCAGCACTGATAAGCTAGGTGGCCTCTCTTGCCACAAAAAGTACATACTTTAGGGGATACGGGAACGTTCCCTCTTTGAGCATTACTATTAGTTTGGGGCCCACCTCTGTTACCATTGCCCTGAGTCGCATTTTTAGTTGGGGGAACAATTCTATTTTGGCTAGCTGGGGAAGACGTTATAGGCTTGTGACTGGGTCTGTCAGATTTGTGATTGGGATACTTAAAATTAGAGCTAGAATTATCGTAGGGCTTCTTTCCACGAAATTTGTTGTTAAGCACGTATGTGTCAGCCATGTCAGCAGCGTCGGCAAGACAATCTACCTTTTTCCCCTTTAAATGATAGGATACAGAAGAATCAATTTTCCATAGGAAATTTTCTAACAGGACCAACTCCTTCAGATCGTTGTAGCTTGTGACTTTCTTACTCTTGACCCAATGATTGAAAGTTTTAGTCATGGTCCTGGCAAATACCTTATGGGTTTCTTCTACTTTCTTCTGTTTTTTACGGAAAGATTGCCTGTAAGCCTCAGGCTGCAATTGATAGGTTTTTAAGATAGCTTCTTTGAGATGGTCATAATCCTGCCTAACTTCTGCTACTTCTGACAAATACGTGGCTCGAGCCTGCCCTGTCAAAACAGTTTGTAACATAAAAGGCCATTGATCTCTTGTCCACTTCATACCTCCAGCAACTTCCTCAAACAAAACAAACAAATCCTGCACATTATCCTCAGTGAAAGGTGGAATGACACTAGTCATAGTCAATCCCAGAAGGGGGGCAATTTCGGGAGCATTTATATTGACATTTAGTTGAGCTATACGATATTGATATTCACATTGTTCCGTCGTTGCTCTGGCTTTTATGTTGGCTTCTTCGATATTTGCTTTTATTCTGGCTTCTTCGGTATTTATTCTGGCTAGTTCTATTTTTAGTTTGGCTTGTTCTAGTTCGAATATTTGATCACCGGTCAAACCAGGTGGCAATTGTATATCAAGTTGGCTAGGTTTACTCGGGATCCCACCAATTGTTACGTCACCCTCCCCGCCTTCTACAGGGAACAGGTGGGTTTTTATGGTCTGAGCCACCTCTACTTTAGACATGTTTGAGACAGTTAATTGGAGATGTGAGGCAAGCACTTTCAGTTCGGATTTTGACAGACAGTCACTATCAGGGGCTGTGGGTTCTGATTCTATGAAAACTCGAGCATCTTAGTCATTAATTAGTTGAGGCATGATTAATATTTGATTTTTAAGTAGTGAAACGTTAATGAAACTGAGTGAAACTGTATGAAACGAATCCTGGCGAGGTCGCCACTCTTCTGTTACGTATCTTGATCCTCAAGTGGTTAACTTGATGAATCTAGATAGCACAGAGATATATATTAAGGTATCAGTCAGCTGAAGGCAAAACAAAAGTAAAATCTAATAAAATAAGTTCCTGTTGTTGCTTCCTTTCCTTTTGGATCTTAGGACTTAGTATCCTTTATTGACTGATACTCTTTAATTATGAAAAATACTGAAACTAATTAAAGTCATGTAGTATTTATAAAGAATTATTATTTAACCGAAGCTTAGTAGGCTATGGTTATGAACCGAATAAGTTATAGCTAAAGAAGGACTATTAATTTTATAAAAAGTCTTGAAAGATAAATATTAAAGTAAGAATATTTCTGTCTCTTACCCTTTTTGAAATTAATAGATAGTTTTCTTATATGTCCTTTTATTTATATTTAATGTAATTATTCTTGGTTCTTGTCTTACGTTAAGAGTATTTTATTATTATTATCATCAGGATTTATATCAAAGTCACATAAAAAGTTAAATATATATTTAATAATTAGTTAAATGTATTTCCTAACCACGTAACATTGAGGTTTGATTATGAGTAAATTAAGTTACAGGATCGCTTCATAGATTCGATTCAGGTCTCACTAAAATAATATGAAAAGCAAAAATAATATTTTGAAGCTAAAAGAATTTTCTTCAGCTTAGGAAATCACTAGAAGTAATATTAACACAGCCATGTTAGCCTAAGGCGATATTACTAATATGAGACAATAGCATCACCGTACTAAGCACCGTTAAGCAATGTAAGCTTAATTAAAAGAAAATGAAAGAACTCGTAAGTATGAATATAAAACAATAGTATTACTTTCATCATAACCCAATTACTTAAAGAGTTGCTTTTTAGTCCACAAGTTAGTCAACTAAAATAGTTAAGTACATAATAATAGCGTTAGCGTTAATTCCCAATCAAATAGTTAAGCACATAATAGTAGCGTTAACGTCCCAATCACATATCTCACTAACCAACATAACGTAAGTGTTTACACCGAACACACTTAACACACATTTATATAATCTGACTGACAGTCACAATCCCATTATAATACTTCACCCCGTCTTCCTCCAGCTGCAAATTCACCTTCCCCAACTCCAAATGAGACTGATTTGAATGCCCACAACTCGGGTCTTATATACTAAGCAATGATGGTGTAGGAACGAATCAGGAGGCGGGGGGTGGTGCCCGCTCCAATCATAGCTCCTCGAGTCGCATAACAGGTGCCTGGTCCATTCACAGCTCCTGGCGTCGATCATACGTCATAGCGTCGGTCATCAAGTAGTTTGCAGGGTCCCCTATGACGCACGCAGGTGTGAAGGCTTGTTTGCTGGTATGCAGGCTAGCTGGTTTCCCCACTCGCTAGTTCGCTCGCTAGTTTGCTTCGCCGCTTGGGTAGTTTGGCTCCTTCAACTCTAATTCTAACTCTTAAATTAACATACAGGGCTCCGTATGTCAGAATATATATTGTATATATATATATATATATATAATTATATACTGTATATATATATATATATTTTAATCTCTCAGTGAGGTTCGAACCATCGACCATTAGGACTATAGCCGACGCTTTAACCAACTCCACCACAGTAGTCGGTTAAAGCGTCGGTTATCGCCATGACGGTCGACAGTTCGAACCCCACTGAGAGATTAAAACATTTAGTGGCTCGCACGTATTTGTGATATATAATCAATATATATATATATACTGTATATATATATATATATATATTGTTACGTATCTTGATCCTCAAGTGGTTAACTTGATGAATCTAGATAGCACAGAGATATATATTAAGGTATCAGTCAGCTGAAGGAAAAACAAAAGTAAAATCTAATAACATTATTTCCTGTTGTTGCTTCCTTTCCTTTTGGATCTTAGGACTTAGTATCCTTTATTGACTGATACTCTTTAATTATGAAAAATACTGAAACTAATTAAATTCATGTAGTATTTATAAAGAATTATTATTTAACCGAAGCTTAGTAGGCTATGGTTATGAACCGAAGAAGTTATATCTAAAGAAGGACTATTAATTCTATAAAAAGTCTTGAAAGATAAATATTAAAGTAAGAATATTTCTGTCTCTTACCCTTTTTGAAATGAATAGATAGTTTTCTTATATGCCCTATTATTTATATTTAATATAATTATTCTTGGTTCTTGTCTTACGTTAACAGTATTATATTATTATTATCATCAGGATTTATATCAAAGGCACATAAAAAGTTAGATATATATTTAATAATTAGTTAAATGTATTTCTTAACCACGTAACATTGAGGTTTGATTATGAGTAAATTAAGTTACAGGATCGCTTCATAGATTCGATTCATGTCTCACTCAAATAATATGAAAAGCAAAAATAATATTTTGAAGCTAAAAGAATTTTCTAGAAGTAATATTAACACAGCCATGTTAGTCTAAGGCGATATTACTAATATGAGACAATAGCATCACCGTACTAAGCACCGTTAAGCAATGTAAGCTTAATTAAAAGAAAATGAAAGAACTCGTAAGTATGAATATAAAACAATAGTATTACTTTCATCATAACCCAATTACTTAAAGAGGTGTTTTAGTCCACAAGCCAGTCAACTAAAATAGTCAAGTACATAATCGTAGCGTTAAAGTTAATTCCCAATCAAATAGTTAAGCACATAATAGTAGCATTAACGTTAATTCCCAATCACATATCTCACTAACCAACATAACGTAAGTGTTTACATCGAACACACTTAACACACACTTATATAATCTGACTGACAGTCACAATCCCATTATAATACTTCACCCCATCTTCCTCCAGCTGCAAGTTCACCTTCCCCAACTCCAAATGAGACTGATTTGAATGCCCACTACTCGGTTCTTATATACTAAACAAAGATGGTGTAGGGACGAATCAGGAGGCGAGTGATGGTGCGCGCCCCTATCATAGCTCCTCGAGTTGCATAGCAGGTGCGTGGACCAATGGGGTCTCCTGGCGTCGATCATACGTCATAGCGTCGGGTCATCTAAGTAGTTTGCAGGGTCCCCTATGACGCACGCAGGTGTGAAGGCTTGTTTGCTGGTATGCGGGCGAGCTGGTTTCCCACTCGCTGGTTCGCTCGCTGGTCTGCTTTGCCACCTGGGTAGTTTGGGACTCCTTCAACTCTAATCTATCTCTAAAATTAACAAACAGGGCTCCGTATGTCAGAATATATATATCTATGAATTCGGGGAGCAGATTTTCTTTAACCCTTGGAATCTGGGAGGCCTCATATGAGGCAAAACGTATTATGGTTAGGAGTCCGGGAGGCCTCATATAAGGCAAAATCAAAGCGTTCAAATTGCGCGGGCGGATTTTTTGTTTGTGCGTGGGCGACCGCAGCGCCACCAAGCACAAACTACCAGGCAGCATCAGTTCTTATCTCGCACCCAAGATGGCTGGAGTTAACCCCCCCCAAAAATCGCTGTGTCCGATTCGCCGCCCGCCGCCGCGACCCGTAAGCCTAAGAAAGGCAAAGCTAAAACGACCAAGAAAACGTTGCTAAGTCCCGGTGGTGTTGCACGTGTGCTAAAAGAGTTAAGTGATCATGACCTTAGCGAGATTGAGAGTGATTTTGAGAAGAGCATGTGGTTAGTGAAGATGTTGATGAAGTGGAAGATGGCGAAGAATTCCAGGGCTTTCATAGCACTGATGATGACGATGGTGATGATGATAATTTTTTTTTTTTTTTTTTTTTTTTAAGAGACAATGAACGGAGGAAGGAAAAACACAGATAAAACAAAAAGGTCCATGAGCCTAAAGGCATCCTCCATTCATAAAATGTTTAGAGGCATTCTTAGCAATGCTTCTAACATAATGTGTCCAGCTCAAGTTAGTAGTTAATGTTACACCGAGAATGTCAATACTAGGGGAAGTGGGAATATTTACATCATTAGAAAATATATGGGAGTCAGTGAGATTCTGTCGGTTAGAAAATTGAATGTACTTGGTTTTCTGTGCATTAAAGGAAACTAGATTCTCTTGTCCCCATTCATTAATGATGATAATGTTGGATGCGGTGAAGATCATGAAGGTGATGAAAGTGTTAGTGAAATGGGAAGTGTCCTACACGCATCACGTGAACGTGACCTGGCGCGCACACTTGCGACCCCGGCGTCGGCTGTGGGGACTCCTTCCCTGGCAAAAATAGCCAGTTATTTTTATAGGAGAGCTGTGCTGGATAGTGCAAGAAAGCAGGCACGGCAGGCGGCCGAATGGGAAAGAGGTGAAGATGCTGATAGTGAGGATGAGAGTGAAGAGTTGAGCGTGGGTAGGCCTATTCCTTTGTCTCCCGGGCCCTCGTCACCCGCGGCTGGTGCGTCATTGATCCCGCATGACCCACAGCCATCAACAAGTGGTGCAAGTAGTGCGGTATTGTACCCGCATGACCCACAGCCATCAACAAGTGGTGCAAGTGGTGCAGTACTGTACCCGCATGACGCACAGGCATCAACAAATGGTGCAAGTGGTGCGGTCTTTTCCCAGCATGACCCACAGCCATCAACAAGTGGTGCAAGTAGTCAACGCACCTCCAGAAGGGCCTTGTTCATGGCCACAGAGGGGGCACAAAGCAGCACCTCAGGCCCTAAGCTGCCCCTAAAACGCTCTCTTCATCGCCTAAAAACTTCAGAGCCAACTAGCTCACCTTCACCACCCACTAGCCGCCCACGCCAGCAGTCGCCACCTGATGTATCACCACCAATTGACGACCAGGATCCTACCTATGACCCTGAAGACACCCACGAATATGGCCACCCTTCAAAATATATGGACGACCACGGTGCAGATTCTGGGGATGATAATTATGACCTGCCAGATGACCCTGTTGTGGACGAAGCTGAATGAGTGGACGACCCAGCACCCCGCCGTGGCCGTGCACGTCCCCATGCTCGGGGTGGCCGTGACCATGGACGTGGCCATGCCAGGGGCCCTGGTGGTCAGCGTGGGCGTGGGCGTGGGCGTGGCCAGGCCGCCCCTGCTGCTGCCGACGCCCCTGCTGCTGCCGATGCCCCTGCTGCTCGTCCCCGTCCCCTTGCCAGGCATGCTGATGTCTGGACGTGGGAGGATGGGGCCACCTTTCAGCCACAAGATGCCACACTCGGTGACGCCCAAAATGCCGCAAGGATTGATCCATCTTTCCCAGCGGGACCCAACTCAACACCTACCGAGCTATTCAAGGCCTTTTACGACAATGATGTCATGTCATATGTTGTCGATGAGACCAATAAGCAGAAGGCCCTCAGTGACCACCTCAGCGGCAAGACCCATAGTTCCCACATGAAGGCCTGGAAGCCTGTCACCATTGCCCAAATGTATGTGTTCATAGCACTGACCATGCTCATAGCACATGTGAAGAAGCATCGGCTGGCAGACTACTGGATCACAGGCGACATTATTGCCACACCTGCTTTTGGCAAACTTATGTCCCGGGACCGCTACTTCGCCATACTTGGTAACCTGCACTTCGTTACCAACACCAATGTACACAAAACAGACCGCCTGTGGAAGACTAGGGGATTCTACGACATGATGAAGGCCAAGTTTTCCACATTCTTGAAGCCTTTTCAAAAGGTCGTGATCGACGAGTCTCTTGTGCTGTTCTGGGGGAACCTTCAATTCCGACAGTACATTCCATCCGAGAGACATCGATTCGGCATCAAGCTCTTCGTCCTCTGTGACTGTAAGACGGGTTATGTGCTGGACTTCATTGTCTACTGTGGGAAGGAGGGTGAGGTTCTTGCAGATCAAGAAATAGGGTTCGGTGGAGCAGTGATGAAGGCGATGATGGATCGCTACTTCAACAAGAACCACATACTCTACATGGACAACTATTATACGTCCCCCATCCTCACCAACTACCTGAACAGGCAGCAAACCCAGACTGTGGGCACAGTACGGGGGACGAGGAAGAATATGCCGGAATTCCCCCAAAAGACCAAGAAGAAGGACATCTTCCTCAAGCAACATGGTCCGATGCTGGCAATCCATTGGCACGACCAAAGGAAGGTCAACATGATCAGCACCATCCACAAGGGCAACCTGGTTGACTCTGGCAAAGTCAACCACAGGACCAGGAAGCCCATCATGAAGCCAGACGCAGTTATGGACTACAACATAATCATGCGTCTGGTTGACAAATCAGACATGCAGATCGGCTTCATCGACTGCCTGCGGACCTCCCGCAGGTGGTATAAGAAGTTCTTTCTGCACATGATGGATGTGTCTGTGCTGAACACGTACAAGCTGATGAACCCCACAATGCCTAGGAAGGACACCAACCTTCGGAGATTCCAGAAACAGCTCATTCTGGATCTCATTGGGGAATATGCCCTACCTGAGGATTCCCCACGAGCTCAACATATGCCAGGAGCTGGCACCATGGACCGCACATACGCTTCCGAACACCACAAGAAGCACAGGATCGTCGGCCTTCCAGTAGCTGCTGGTCGCAAGACCCAGAAACGGTGCCCTGTCTGCAGCTACACCACCCGAAAACCCCAGACAAACACCAAAACCTCGTATCGGTGCCAGGAATGTCAGGTAGCACTGTGCATCACGCCTTGCCACGATGATTTCCACATCCTGGTAAACTTCTAAGTGGCACTGACCCTGAGAACACTAGTGAAAGTGACACTAAAACAATAAAACACTATGTGCAAGTGAAAGTGACACTAAAAACAATACAACAGTATG
The DNA here is from genome assembly GCA_032716605.1 of Paralithodes platypus. Taxonomy (NCBI): domain Eukaryota; kingdom Metazoa; phylum Arthropoda; class Malacostraca; order Decapoda; family Lithodidae; genus Paralithodes; species Paralithodes platypus. Next base: position 14,094,033 of record CM064547.1, on the reverse strand, counting down.
TGCAAGTGAAAGAGACAACTATATATTAGACTAACCATTCAATAAGTATTTATAAATGAAACCTGTAATAAGTGAAAGTAACACTAAAACAATATAACAATATGTGCAAGTGAAAGAGACACAACAACTATATATTAGAATAACTATTCAATAAGTATTTATAAGTGAAACCTGTAATAAGTGAAAGTGACACTAAAACCAATATAACAATATGTCTAAGTGAAAGAAACAACCAAATGTAATAATTACAAGTGTCAAATACGATACCGTACGGTACTGTATGGTTGCGTAGCCTAGCCTCTAACCTAGTAAGTGAAAGTGACACAAAATGTATAACAAGTAATAATAACAGTGAGAGTGACAATAATTCATAACAAGAAGAGTAATAAAAGTGAAAGTGACACAATACTATTACAATAAAAGTGAAAGAGACACAATAATATTACAATAACAGTGAAAGCGCCAAAAATATGATATATAAAGTTTCATATAACTCAAATAATGGTTGAACAAGTAATAAATTACAAAATAATATCACATTATCGCCATACAAACATAATATCATGTACTGGAACAAAATCCACGGGAGCGACGAGTGAATTAGTGCGTGCTAGCCAGGGCCGCGGCGAAGCGTTCGGACACAGGCGAAAATATGCGGGAAGTTACCTCCATTCCCATCATCATATCTCAGCAACCACTTGTCGTAACGATGTCAACTCAATGCCATTCTACAGACGAGGGTTGGTTCTATTCTATCTATCTATCTATATGCTCAGGCCCAATCCCCATTTTGGGGGTAGCCGACTCAAGACAGAGCAAGAACAGGGAAAACACAAAAACAACATCAAACAAAAAATAAACACAGATAAAAAACACAAACTCTCACACATCCAGGTCACCCAGGAGAAGACCCAGAGACCAGGGTTACCAAAGGTCGCTCCAGCACTCCCCCGGCCCCTGATCACCAGGAGAGGTTCCGATCTCGGCAGGCAGACATGCAGCGGAGCCAAAGCGACAAGCCCTCCCACCACACTTCCAGGCACACCCTTCATATTAATCGTCTCCCCGGGCCAGGCGCCTGATGGACTATTATCTAGTCCAACTTGCGCCCGACCCCTTACTCCAAATGACAAGGAAAAAACTGCAGAAATTACCTTATCTTAGGGTATTTTCACCTCCGGTTACGCGATCACTGCAAGATAACCCTTGATAGTACAAGGATGATTCAGGTATCATTGGAAAGCTCTATTATCGCCCTTTCACAGTTATATAATTGTATTACGCTCTGGCTCTTGTTTGTGCACAAAAAGAGCATAGAATGAAGCTCGTTTTCGGTAAATATACCCGCCCAGCAGCATGGTCATGTCAACAAGCATGCACGTTTTTAAGGAGTTAATGTTTGAACACTCACCTAGTGCTAGAAAAACTATAAGGAAAATTTAAAATATACATAAGAAAATTAATAACTGAAAATGCTGTCATATTCAACTCTACTTGCATATATTTATATATATATACTAGTAGGAGGGGTACCCGGCGTTGCCCGGGTTTAGATTTTACTACCATAATCACCATCATCAATCACTACTACCCCAATCATCACAATACTACTACTACCATAATCACCGGCCTCAACCTCCCTGTGCCTCATTAAACGGCGACCTCGATTTCGGCCGCTAAATGACCTCCGATTTTGGATCTGACCTCATCGGTACCCCCATTTTGGGGAGCTGCGATCAACTTTCGTTCCATACACCTTTTCGATCGGAGGCCTCCTTCTGCTCCAAACGGCCATTCTTTTCGCATTTTTTTCGCTCTCGTATACTACATAAGTTCTGCCGAAAATTTGATTAAACAAAAGTGTCTCTGATTTCCACTAAACTCGCTTAAAACCATCTCCAAAGCCTGGGCTTTCCAACGGTGCCCCACACTCCCACCTGGCACCAAAACTGTGGGAGGAGTTTAGTAACAAAGGTCGGGTAACTCGGGTAATTGATAGACAAACATTGACCTTTATTTATAAAGATATATATATATATACAGTATATTATATATATATATATGTATTTATATATATATATATATATATATATATATATACCGGTATGTTTTTGTTTTTTCTATATTCCAACTACTCCCTCTCGGGCATAGGCTGATAGCCTTTACACTCTACCGCTGAACACGGTGAGGCCCGTGAGGTTCTTGTTCCAGTCTAGGGAGTGAGACATATGCGAAGCACATACTCACGGCTCGAACCCAACTCCATCTCTGAAGCTGCTTCGCCCCTGTGCTTCACAGTCTCACTCCCCAGGCTCTGACCCTCACTCTCAGAACGCCACCTATTGAGCAATTAACTCACTAGGCAATGCCCCCCTGTAGCATATTTTGAATATGGGAATATTCATACAGTACTATTTAATCAGGGAACAATGAGGGTATTTTATATTGGCGTTTCGGTGTGCTGTGGTAATGCACTGATACTAGGTACAGCACAAATTCCATCCCAATAATATCTTCCCATTGACATATTGGGATTCGAACCAGGGTCCATTGGATGACCAGTCCAGTGGCAAGACCACTCTGCCACACCTCCCCATATATATGTGTATATATATATATATATATATATATATATATGTACAGTATATGTACAATATATATATATATATATATATATATATATCTATATATATATATATATATATATATATACAGTATATATTTATATGTATACAGTATATATATATATATATATATATATATATATATATATATATATATATATATATATATATATATATATATATATATCTTTGTTGTGTTTGTATCTACAGTTCATCAGATTGATGTTCCAAGCTTGTACCAATTAGCCAGCGACGTGTAGGCTACAAGTCAGAAACATAATAAGGATTGTGACGCATGTCCACGTGTGAGCATGCTGTACAGGACGACTAGTCATGCCCCACTCTCGCTGGGATCGTCAGGGCAGGAACTTTGGCTGTAGTCTATGTAGAGTTTCCTAACTTAGTTCATGTGAGCCGTTGTACTATAAGTATTATGAATATGTATTTTGTTTTCATCTGAGTCAACGAGTTCTATTTTATATCATTAGTTATAAGTATTGTGTGTAAAACTTATTTGTAATGATGGGAAGAGAAACAGCCACAGTTGGGGGTCAGTGGGTGCGCCAGGCGGGAGGTGGGCCTAACTCACTCGCATTCCACCCTCCCTCAGTGCTAGGGGAGCCTTTGTGTATCCCAGAGGAGAGAGAGAAATTACGTAATGGTTGTCAGTGGGCGGTCCTTAGTAGTTCACGTTGGGCTCACTAGAGGGCCGGGTATAAAAGGGAAGTCTAGCCATTTTTTCGTCAGAACTCATTAGGCAGAGCGACTTCTCATTTCCCTTGCTAACTATATATTCTTCTGACTGATGGGAACTTTCTCTACTACCTTACATTCTTATCTCCTCTTTTCCCTGCCCTGTTTAACTTCCATTGTCCCGTTGGTGCAGAGCTAGTCAGCCAACGTATTATCGCTTGAGTTCTCACGAGATACTTGCCTATTAGATAGCCTATTTTGGAAGGGTTAACTTAGAATAGGATTGATTTATGTTTGTTGCACTTGTATATGCATTTCCCTGTGTGTTATTATTATTCCTGTTTTCTGCTGGTCTAGGTAATGCTAGACTGGGGTAAGGCTTTTCTGTGTTACGAGTTGTTGTTTGATGCAGTGGTTAAGCGATAAACCTGCATACTCGTTTTGGTTCAGTGAAGCCTAGGTTGTCTTCGCGGCTGACTGTGTTGAGTTTATAATTTACAGTGCGTGAGGGCAAGAGCCTAACCACCCTGTATTTTATTACTAGTTTGTTTTTACTTTGTCAAGGAGCCGGGAGAAAACCAGATACAAGGGATCTGGATTTCTCAAAGTGCACTTGTTAGTTTTAACGTAATACTTTAAACAGTCGTGAGGACTTCGCTAGGCTACGAGCCGTTTTTGCTCAGTCACTGCTACCTTTTGCCCACAGTACCCCAGCTAGACTTTACTCGATTAGTAGATACAGAATAGTATTGAAGCTTTCCTTATGTATGATATTGTTTATGCACTATTGATTTCATGTGTTGCAAGCTTGGCTACTTTAGTGATTAGTGGCCCATGAGCACAATCCGAGTAGGCTATTGCCGTTGCATTTGCGGAATACTTCCTTTTAATGTTTGCCATTTACTATTGCATATTCTTTTAATTATTATTATGCCAATTTAAGCCTTTAATAGTATTTAATTGCCAGTGTTTTTGCTTATTGAATTACTGTTCAAAATCCGATACGTACTTCTTACGAGCATCCGAGAAGCATCTAACTTTTTTCAGAAGATTCCTTGCTCGATGCTTAAGGACTATTAATTAACGTAACGTAATAGTGCCGATCCGAAGTAGAGGGTGGAGGACTTCTTAAGTTCATAGTCAAGGGTGGATTACTTCGGCTTCTGCCAACACTATTCTTTGGTGTTGTTGTTTCTTACTTCATTGTTTGATTGTTGACCAGACTAGATAATTATAGCAGATTGAACTCTGGAGGGTATTGGTGTTTTTTGTTCGGCTGGCAGTACTCAGGGGTTGGGATCGTGTGTTTCCGTTGTGGCAGCGAGCCGTATTCGAGTCCTGATTGAGAGCCCTTGTGTACCCGAGTGCCAGTTCGTAACAGGATGAACATTATATGTAGATGGATTACAGTATACAGTTGCCACTAGATATTTTATCTCAATTAGGCAAGGACAGTTACCTAGAACATAGAAGATAACTAAAGTTGTACAGATTATTAAGAAGGATATCAATGAATATTCATTGGATTATACACCTGTCTCTATAACCAGCTGGTATATATTTACTGCATGAATTATGTAGCACACACACACAAACACACATACACTCACTTACACACCAACACCCACACATACACTCACTCAAACACCCACATGCTCACCCATACACCCACACACACATACACTCACTCACACACCCACACACACACAGGCACACACGCACTAAAAATAAAATAAGAAAAAAATGTAATCACAATTATGACCACGACTCTCAATCAGTTAGTGTTTTATCTGTAGGACAAGAAACACAGTACATTCATAATCCTTAACAATATACTTTTGAATCTTTGAATAGACAAACCCAAACTCTGAAACAAACAGAGATATTACACAGCATGATGTGGGAGCTCAAAATGGATATATTATTCATATATATTAGGGCTTAATATACATGCACAGCCATTGCACACCCTTATAGATTGGTTTGTTTATACATGGCACATGTTTCATGAATACCTGATTTTAAGTGGCTGGCATAAAATGCCGGGGGGAACATAACTATTAATATTTTATCTATTTGTTTTATCAATTTCACCACAATACCAAACACCTACAATTCAATTAATGAAAGCATATATGTGATCCACCAGGAATCGAACCCGGGTTATCACACACAGATTTTTAGACACCTTAACCATTACACCACCAAGGCGGTTGTTGTTGTTGTTGTTGTTCCCCAAGCTGCCTGGCCGAACAGCCCCAAGGCCAAGGCCATAACCGAGCGCCCCCACAGAACTTTCCCTGCCGACCACAATAAAGCCTGGGTGACCGAAGCCACTCCATGGCAGGGAGCTGAGGAGGGTGCGGAAACGCCCGGGAAACCAAAGTCCCACCCAGGGCCCTGTGCCCCTCAGCAATTATGAAGAGAAAGTTGAGGGGCAAAGGAAAAATGTGACGCTTTGGCTTCCAATCTTGGTAGATTGGGAGGTCAATCCACGGATGAGACGCCGTCACTTGAGATCTAGAAAATATATAAGTAAAAGGAACAGTCAGAGTAAGCTATGGGTATGGCAGAGATCGCTCAGTTCTCACTCTGATAGACCAGCCCATCACCACATGACTAGAACCCAATCCTCTCAGCATCAGCTAGGAAAGGCCCTCGCCTTTGGCGAGGGGATAGCTCCCCTATTTCAACCACTTTCGGGGTTGGGCCCCCGCCCCCACCAAGGCGGTTAAAGGTTTATGCACACGCCTACGACTTATTTTATATGAACATTGACAATTTCAGAATACCATCTTATATAGTTTAAATTCCAGAAGCAATATAAACTACATGACAAGCATATTATTGTTGATGGTGATAATTCTTACAAACGTTCCTAGTGTATATAATATAGAGTTATAGTTTCATACGTTACAAGTCAATCTCTAGTCAATATGTCCGTAGGGAGTATTTCGCAGTTCCACAAGGTATAATAATTCAAGCAATGCATAGCTATATTACTTTACTTTCCAATCAACAACTATTTTTGTAAGTGAGCTATCCATGCCCCAAAGTGAACACCACTATCAACACAGAACGAATAGTTATTTAAGGTGTGGGGGGGGGGGGGTCTATTTATTTGCTAATGTATATACCATTTCATTATTGTTTTGTTTCATCCCCAAATGTCCCGGCTGACGGCCGGTTCCTCCTACAATTACAGGATCGCTATCGCTCGCCTGTAAAAAATCGACACCTTAATGGCACGAAAGGTCATAATATTGACAAAGAAATGGGGTCAACAGTCTTAAAATCGCCAAACTAATGGGTCGAACTTCCCAAAATCTGAAAATTAATGTAACTAAGCATGAGGGAGAAGGGGGGCCCCCAAAAAAAACGATCATCCCTCCCTTAAACAACATAAAGCAAAGTATCTGTTCCTAAAACATCAAACATCAGTGACTGTTCATAAACTTGAACTAAAACTAATACAACAATATTTACTTTATTAGGACACATGTTCTATCAAAGGAATTCTAATGCTTGAATTGAAATTATAGTTTGTAATAATAATTTAGGCAAATGACACTTTCAGGAAGGATTACTCTATTAAATTTGCATTGCAGCAAACTTTAGACAATTTTGTTTAGATTAGGAAAGACATCTTATACTCGAGAGGTTTAAAACTATATCGTGTAATTATGCCTTACCCCCTTCAGCACGATGACGTCATTTCCATAATATTATGGTCACCATTAGACGATTTTCTTTAGCTTATAACCTACCTCTAGAACTCAAAGGGGTTAATACAATCTCAATAACACCTCTGGATAACATAGGTCCTTCCAAAACTGCATAATATCGTCTAATTCAGCTAGAATATAAGGTATAAAGGCGTTATCGTACTGAAGGGGTTAATTACTGGTATTGTGGCTAATGCCTCTCATTATATCTCACTATAACAAGTCTTAAGCATTGAAAGCTATATTAAGTTCTATAATCTGTTCAACCAAGCCTTTTACTGTACTTGATTCCAGCCACTCTCTTCACAAAGTAGAATATCATATTTCAACCTTGTCTGATTTCTGCCTCAGCTGACTATATTATTATATTAGCTTACACAATGACAGAGAGAGAGATGAAGATAGATCAATAGATAAATATATAGCTAGCTTGATGGTGTTAGGTAATCCAGAATTAAAATTGATTATATAAGCCAGATAAGTATAATAGTTAAGTTTCCCACTCATGTGTTTGATTCTCGTGAGTTCTAGACCTGTCAGGATTCAGTCTGTCTCTCCCAGAATTGCGTCATTTCATTCACGTATGTAGTAGAAAATTCCAAATTCACTGGTGACATACAGTATATATACCCCCTGAGTCCTTGCAGTTTCGACTCTCGACCAGCTGACCTTTGCATCTCGTCTGCCCCTCTCTCTCCTGCCTGTACATAGTTTACCATTATAACTAGTGAAGTAACATATCTCTCCTGGCTACCATCAAACGATAAAGCATCTGCATCCTCACCTGTGATTGGGGAGTTGAGTATATAAGTGTGTCATTAGAGTATAGCCTATTTATTATTCCCAGTGATAATTTTGTGTATTTACTATAAGTTAATTTAGTGATCAGTTAATAATTAATTATCATTGAGTTTTCTGTAAATTCAAAGTGTTTTGTTATTTCCTTTTGATTGCATTTATTAATACTAGAAGGGTAAAGTATTGCATTAACTTGTGATTAGTTTCCAAGTTTGTAAGTTTGAGCAGTTTATTTTATTTACAACTTATTATTGTATTTTCAGAAGGAATATTTTCTCAAGTGTTATTTTAGTGCTTATTTTATATTTAAATAATTGTATTAATTACTTGTATTGCTTGTACTAATATGTTGTGCATTTCCTTAAGCTATTAAACATATATTAACCTTCCCAGTGATCTTGAGAAAATATTTATTCATGTGTGGTATAGCTATTTTTACCGTGCATTGCTTCAGTAAAGACATATACTTATTTATTTTGTCATTTGGACATTTTCTGATAATCATTCTTTTTGTTACTAAGCCAAATCTTAGTGCATTATATATTCGTATTACACGTCCTGAAGATACTTTGATTTTATTGTTACATTATAATACTTAATTTAATTAAACTAAGAATTTGTATTCTAGTTTCCTTGAACCTAGATATTTTTGAGTGTTCTGACATCAGTCTTGAATTTTAATTTAGCATATTGTTTGTGTCAGTTCACCTCGTCCACCTTCGGGACTTGTTTAAGAATATATTCAATTATTTGCTTGTGATTGTACTATTTAAATTTTCATGATGTCTTCAACTATTTCTACCTTTGAGGAAGCTAAAGATTTTGTAGAGAGTGTTAAACAGTTGTTGAGGTAGAAGGTAGGAATAAAAACGAACTCAAAATTATTGCACAATACCTGCAGATTGCTCCTCCTTCAATTGGTCATAAAGATCAAATTGTTGACATGATTAATCAGAAACTGTTTAACCCTCTCATACATATGACGCAATATGAGCCTATTAGGGATAATTTAAAGCCTTTGTTACCACCAGGGATATTTAGAAACCTCTAGTTTAGTTACTTCAACCTCTGTAGTTGTCTTTGAGTTAGCTGTGGGCAGAAAACTAATTTTGGAGAGGTAATTATAAGAGTGAGAGAACTATTTCTGATTGCTAATCTGGCAACCTCTGCGTCATATGAGTCTGAAGGGGTTAATACAACTCCTTCAGTTGACACACATATGAAAGCACAATTAGAGCTTGCAAAGATTCAACTAGCTCAAGCACAAGTTGAAGTGCAGGTTCGTGTTCAGGAAGCTGAAGCACAGGCTCGTGCTCAACAGGCACAGGCTCAACAGGCACAGGCACAGGCACAAGCACAGGCACAAATTGAAATTGCTAAGTTAGACCATGAGTACCTTATGAAACGGAGTAAATAGGTCATCTAATCCTGATAATTTTGATGTGGCCAAAAATGTTAAACTTGCCCCTGTCTTCCTAAATTGACTAATTCCCTGAACGTGACGATAGTGCGTTGTTATGTGTGCAATTAGTTTGCTTGGGAACCAGATTAACTTGCTCATGTAGTAATGTACACCCTATGTGGTGGATTGTGTTCTTTCATTTCATAAATGTTATTTTAGTAAGCGTTGTTTCCACATAGCGATTTTGATATGTTGTTTTGACTTTATATTGTCTTTGTCCCAGTTTTGGTTTGAATTTGTTTGCAAGTTTTACATTTTAATTTAATGAATCTGATGTAACTAAATACTTGCAATTGTTTGAGAAGGCAACTAATGGTTTAAAATGGCCCAAGCAATATTGGCCAATACTCCTTCAGGGTGTACTCACTGGTAAAGCTCAAGTCACTTATGCATCTTTGTCTCTGGATCAGTCTGATAATTATGATGTAGTTAAGAGCCTGATTCTTAAAGCCTATGAACTTGTTCCTGAAGCCTACAGAGCTAAACTTAGGACCACTTTCAAGCAGGATAAGGAATCTCATGTTGAGTATGCCAAAATTAAAGAAGACCTGTTGGATCTATGGTTAAACTCTAAGAATGTAAATGCTGACTTTGATAAATTTCAGCAGATCATCTTATTGGAGGACTTCAAAAGATGTGTCAGGAAGGATGTATGTGTATATATTGATGAGAAAAAGGTAGACACTGTTTCTGATGCTGAAATTTTAGCTGATGAGTATGTTCTCACTCGCAGACATTATACTGCTAATCAACTAAAGAGATATGAGAGTAAAAATTTAGCCTCTTCTCAGAGTACAGGTGTAAAGAAGGAGAGTAAAGATAATGTTTCTCAGGAAAGAAATACTAGTTCCACTTCTAACTTTTCTAAGAAGAAATGTAATTATTGTGGTAGAATAGGTTATGTTGCTGAGAAATGTTTCCAGAAACAGCGTGATGCTAATAATAAACCTGCAAATGTTCAGTCAGTTGGTCTGGTGTCCACTCTTGAGAGTTCCCAATGTCTTATAATTGATTATATTTCACCTGCTTTGAGTGGTTTGGAGAGTAACGTAAGCTCTATTGATAAAACTCCTCTTTTGAGCAGTAATTATGTTGTACCTGCTCTGAGTGTTTTGATGGGTAACATAAGCTCTACTGATAAAGCTCCTCCTTTGAGTGATGTGGGTGACATTCTCAAGAGGTCCTATGCAAATTTCCTGTCTGATGGTTTTGTCAGTTCACTTATTGGCAGTGACAGGAAATCTGTTAACATTTAACGAGACACAGGTGCTTGCCAATCCCTACTAGTGACCAGTGTTTTAGGCTCTAATAATTCCTCTGGTGAAACTGTAATGTTGCAGGGTTTAGGGAGTAATTATTGTTCTGTCCCTCTGCGCAGAGTGAATCTTGAGTCTGATTTTGTTCAAGGTCCAGTGATGGTAGGATTTGTTGAGACACTTCCTATGTCTGGTGTGACTTTTCTCCTAGGCAATGACATTGCTGGGAGTCGGGTTTGTCCAGCTCCTCGATTGTCCAGTGAGCCGGTGGCTGGAGTCGAGGACGGCTCCTCTGATGTGTTTCCTGCATGTGTTGTCACTAGGGCAAAATCTAAAGTTACCGGCGACTTAGAGGGTAATGACGATGAAGATGATGATGTTCTCTTGGCTGATATTTTCCTTGCTAATTTAAACCATTCAGAGGATGAGGCAGTTCCCCGCAGTGTGGATAATTTGTCACCTCGTGAGTTGGTAGAGTTGCAGCAGGCTGACCCAGAGTTGGAAGGTTTAGCTAGTTTTGCTTGTAGTGAGGAAGAGTCAGTCAGTGCTTCTACTTGTTACTACTTTAAGTCAGGAGTATTAATGAGAAAGTGGAGACCCCCAACGTCATCAGCAGACTGTGAATGGGAGGTTGTGCATCAAATTGTCATCCCTCGCATTTGTAGGCAGGATATCATTAGGGTGGCTCATGACTCCAGTTTTGCAGGACACGTGGGAGTGAGGAAGACTGCAGGCTGTATTTTGAAGCATTTTTACTGGCCAGGTATTGTTAAGGTTGTTTCCTGGTATTGCAAATCTTGTCACATCTGTCAAATTGTGGGGAAGTGTAATAAAAAAGAGAAAGTTGCACCACTCGTTCCTATTCCTCCCTTTGAGGTGCCATTCACTTGGGTGTTAGTTGATATTGTAAGACCTCTTCCCAAGACTTCTTCAGGGTTTTCCTATTTGCTGACACTCATTGATATGGCTACTCGTTATCCATAAGAAATCCCTCTCAGAAATATTTCGGCGAAGAATGTAGTGAAAGAAATGCTTGTGTTCTTCACCAGGTTTGGATTGCCCAAGGAAGTACAGTCAGATCAGGGAGCAATTTTATGTCAAATGTTTTTTAAGGAGTCTTTGAAAGAGTTGGGCATCACACAGAATTGATCACGTCTTCTGCATATCATCCTCAAACACAGGGAGCTCTGGAGAGATATCATCAGACACTCAAATCTATGCAGAGGAAGTACTGCTTGGAACACCAGAAAGATTGGGACAAAGGTCTTTCTTTTGAGTTGTTTGTTTCAAGAGAGTCTCCAAATGAATCACTAGGCTTCACAACTTTTGAACTACTCTTCGGACATGAAGTTAGAGGTCCTATGAAGTTTTTGAAGGAGTTTTGGATGTCGGAATCGTATGACGTCAACTTGCTGGATTATGTGGCAAATTTTAAGGGGCGGTTATCAACAGCGTTCTGGCTAGCTCGAGAGAATTTGGGAACTGCAAAGGAGAAGATGAAAACATGGTATGACAAGAACTCAAGATTACGCCAGTTTCAGCCAGGTGATCAGGTCCTAGTTCTGCTGCCAATACACGGACAACCTCTTCAAGTCAAGTTTAGTGGACCGTACACGGTGGAGAAGAAAGTCAGTGATGTGAACTACGTTATTGCCACGCCAGATCGTAGGAAGAACAAATAACTTTGTCACGTCAACATGCTAACATTGTACCACAGGAGAGACCCTGATAAAAACGTCTGCACTGTAGCTGTTCCTCAAGACCCCGAAAGTGAGGCACTCCCATGCAGTATGAACTTGAGTGATAGCCTGGGGCAGAATGCTGCTATCATGAGTGATCTGGAGACTAAGTTATCTCATCTAACCCCTGAGGAGAGGCAGGAATTCACGGCTCTACTCCAGAAATACCATCATGTGTTCCGAGATACTCCAGAAAGGATACACATTTTGATGCACGATATTGATGTTGGAGATGCGAAGCCAATTAAGCTGCCAGCCTACCGTGTGAATCCCTTAAAGGTTCCCCTAATCCAGAAGGAGATTGACTACCTACTCACCCAGAAGATGATTGAACCCTGCCACAGTGAGTGGAGTTCACCTGTTATCTTAGTTCCTAAACCAGGTGGATCACAACGGCTCTGTATTGACTATCGACGTGTTAACCAGATCACCAAAACAGACACCTACCCAATACCTTGCATGGAAGATTGTATAGATAGGATTGGAAAGGCACAGTACATCAGTAAGTTTGACTTGTTAAAGGAGTATTGGCAAGTACCTATGACTCAGCGTGCTAGGAATATCTCATGTTTTGTAACTCTTTGTAAGACTTGCATGTTCTGTGATGCCGTATGGTATGAAAAATGCACCTGCAACATTTAAAAAACTCAAGAACATTGTAACCGAGGGTTTGGACAGATGTGTTGTGTATATTGATGATGTATTGATTTTTAGTGACACCTGGAAAGATCATCTATACCATTTCAGTAACTTTCTTGATCGTTTGGTTTAAGCTAATTTTGTTGCAAATTTATCATAATGTGAATTTAGTCAAGCTAAAGTCCAGTATCTTGGTTATGTGATTGGTAATGGACAAGTTGTTGCCACCAGGGGCTAAAGTTCAAGTGATAGGTGTACTTTCCAGACCTTAGAATAGGAAAAAATTGCAAAGATTTCTCGGTATGGTAGGATACTACCGACGGTTCGTTCTAAATTTCTCAATCCTTGTGTCACCACTCGCAGATCTTCTGAAAAAGGGAGTTAAATTTGAGTGGAATGAAGCATGTGAGTCCTCGTTCAACAAACTCAAAGCTATCCTGTTGAGTCAGCCAGTGCTTTCCACCCCTAACTTTGATAAATCCTTTAAAATAGCTGTAGTTGCTAGTGATACAGGAACCGGGGAAGTTTTGTTGCAGGAGGATGACCAAGGTATTGAACATCCTGTATCTTATTACATCAAGAAGTTCACTCCACCCCAAAAGAATTATTCAACAATTGAGAAGGAACTTTTTGCTCTGATTTTGGGATTGCAAAATTTTTCTTTATATTTGTGTTCAGGTCCAGATCCTATTGTTATGTATACTGATCACAACCCACTAAAGTTTCTTAGTACATTTAAAGATAAAAATCAGAGATTGATCAGGTGGAGTCTGCCGCTTCAAGAATATCCTTTAAATATAAGACATATTAACCAACTGAACCCCAGATATTTAATAATAAATGTACACCCCAGGACCAGCAGGTTGTCAATTTTTTTTTCTTCCAGAAAACACCAGGAATGGGTTAGAAATGAAGGAAAACCGACACAAAAACGATCCCCTAGGTCATTAAGGGGTCCTACGGTGTGCCCGAAAGTTCGGAATTAACATGGGGAAATGGGTAGGCAAAAACAGGTTTTTGCATGCTCACGCACACGCGGTTGGACTTTGAGAGTTTTCAACCATCGGCATTGTTGCGTGGGATACTTACACAGTTCCCATACAAATCTGAGCCCTCTAGGTGCCATAGAACCGGAGTAATTAACCAGGATGCAGCTTATGCGTCCCTGAGGTTTAGTGTTACATACATTGCTGACACAAACCATGCGTCGCTGGGGTTCTGTGGGTTAAAGGGAAGGAAAATGTGATTGCAGATTGCTTGTCTAGATTGTACCCTAATTGTTTTAAAGAAAGGACATTTCCCCTGTACATTGTTTTCTTTAGGGGGGAGGTGTTATGTAATCCAGAATTAAATTTGATTATATAAGCCAGAATAGTATAATAGTTAAGTTTCCCACTCATGTGTTTGATTCTCGAGAGTTCTAGACCTGTCAGGATTTAGTTTGTCTCTCCCAGCATTGTGTCATTTCGTTCACGTGTGTAGTAGAAAATTCCAGATTCACTGGGGACATATATATACCCCCTGAGTCTTTGCAGTTTCAACTCTCGACCAGCTGACCTTAGCATCTCGTCTGCCCCTCTCTGTCCTGCCTATACAATACATAGTTTACCATTATACCTAGTGAAGTGAGACATCTTTCCTGGCTAATATCAAACGATAAAGCATCTGCATCCTTGCCTGTGATTGGGGAGTTGAGTATATAAGTGTGTCATTAGATTATAGCCTATTTATTATTCTCAGTGAATTTATATATATATATATACCATATATATATTTATATATATATATATATATATATATATATATATATATATATATATATATATATATCATTAGATTATAGCCTATTTATTATTCTCAGTGATTTTTTATATATATATATATATATATATATATATACCGGTATATTGTTACGACCCTGGCGGCCATGAAGCAGATGGCTCGCTTTCATATAAATCAAACAGCTAAATAATTATGTACTAGTCATAAACGAAGCTTGGCTAGATAAATTAGAAGTTCCTGAATAACTTTAAGATCATATTTAATTTGCTAAGAATTACTTTGATTAATTATGATTAGTCTGATTATTTATACTTAATTATGATGAAATATTATATTAGATATTAGTTATAATGATGAATTATCCAGAACGGTTCCTGCAGTTAACGGGTTAAGATTAATCAAGATGGAGATTAATTATAAAGTTGTATTTCTTAAGTATTTAGACATTTCATATTTACTCGAATAATATATTATTTATTATAAATAGTTATGGTAATCATCTTATTATTTTATTATCCTTCTATATCATTATCTTATTATATTCTTTACTAGTACTTTCGAAGAAGGGGAGATATTAAAGTCACCAATTCAACAACAATAAATATATTTATAAATCCAATAAACAAAATATTACAAAATTAAAATAATATAACAAAAAAACAAAGTATATAAGAAACATAAATAAAGAAAATAAATAAGATCCAGGACGTACCGGTATATGATTGTCCGATCGTTCACTGCTCGCTAGTTTGCCCAATATTAAATTATTTTAATGCTTAATCAAATAGAAATTACAACGAGGACGCATTGGAAGTTATTTAAGTATCAACATATAAACAATTAGTTTAACTATTCATTAATAAAGTCACCAATAAACCTCTCCATTGTCACACCACATTGTTAACCTTTCTAGATTCATAGAACAAATAAACTAAGACAAGGCGGCACGAAAACTTACCTTAACACACCTGGTAGCTATAACTTGTCATAATTTAACTGCAAGACTACACCACGCATGTTAAGTACGGTAACTTACAATTCAAAGTTAAGCCAAGTTAAATAGTTTCAGGTAAACTGAACACCATTACCACTTTAGTAATATACAAATATAAATATTATCTGTTACTGCCATGTCTGAACTATATCCTCCATCGCCTCTCCTCACCCTCACGATCTCAGCCGAGTCAGGAATACAACTGATTTCCAAACCCCATTCTACCCCTGGATACACATGCTATTTGGTCTCTAGCGAATCACCAAGCCCCATTATCATGACGTGATGGAAAACTTCAGTCTCCTCATGCCGCTTCCAATCATATCACTCTTGTCCTGCCTGCGCCAATCAAACAGCTCTCACCCCCACTCGTTTTACCCCTCCATACGGGCCGAAACCATCCAACAGCTTTCCATGTCCAAATGGGGTACTGGGGGTCATGGAGGGGTGAGTGTAGAGGGCTCAATTACGCCAACTAGGTAGTTTGTCTCCAGACTGGTTGCCTCGTCTGTCACAATATATATATATATATATATATATATATATATATATATATATATATATATATATATATATATATATATATATATTATGTTCTTTCTTATCTTACTAACTCTTGGCCATCCTTCAATCGGGACTTCGGTGAGACTTTTGCTGTTGCCCTAGACATATTGAAGGCCTTCCATAGAGTCTGACAAAAAAACACAAAAAATCATAACTACCCTATTACGGTTTCTATCCCTCCATATGTACTTTTGTCTCTAATATCATTTCAGGCTATTCCATAGCTGCGGTTGTGGACGGCCATCATTCACTTCCTCAACCTATCAACTCTGGTGTTCCTCAGGATTCTTTCCTATCTCCATTTATCTTTCTAATATTCATTAACGACTTTCTTAACTGCACCTCCAGCCCAATCCACTCATATGCTGATGAATCTACATTACACTATTCAACTAGCCTTCCACAAAATTATTCACAGCAGGAACTCCAAAACTCATGTTAAGAGGCCATAAAACACCTATCTTCTGATCGCTCTATTATTTATAATGGGGGCAGAGAAAACCTTGTTACTTTCAATGCTTCCAAAACTCAATGTCTCCATCTGTCTACTTATCACCCCCTTCCCGAAAACTATGTCCTACTCTTGAACAAGATACAAATTAACCCTTCAGCTTCTATTAATATTCTTGGTGTCTCTTTTTCTTCTGTTCTCTCTTGGCAAGATCATATCACCACTCTAGCTAAAACAACTTCCCAGGTGCTGGATGTGCTCAACCGTCTCCAAGGGTTCTTTACCCCTGCGCAGCTTCTTGCTTTGTACAGGGTCACAGTGCGACCAAGTATCGAGTATTGTTCACACATGTGGGTAGGATCCTATCACACAGCACTTCTAGACAAAGTAGAAAAGAAAGCCTTCCGTCTCATTAACTCAGGTCCACTCACCAATCCTTTGCAGTCTCTCTCTCTTTGCCGCAATATTGCATCTCACTCACTATTCTACTACTATTACAATAATCAGTTCCTCAGAGCTCTCTCAGTGTATACCATCTCCTCTTTGTAGAGCACGTAGCACCCGTCCTGCAACACAATCCCACCCCTACTCTGTGCAACTCTCCAACCCAAGAGTGAAACATGATT
Organism: Paralithodes platypus; assembly: GCA_032716605.1. Lineage (NCBI taxonomy): Eukaryota > Metazoa > Arthropoda > Malacostraca > Decapoda > Lithodidae > Paralithodes > Paralithodes platypus. Next base: position 14,076,680 of record CM064547.1, on the reverse strand, counting down.
CTCAATCATTCTTCTATTCAATAGCTGAGCTGTTGAACTCTCTCCCAGAATCAGTCTTTCCCTCTTCCTATGAATAATATTACTTCAAAATCCGTGGGTCCAGACATTTTGGCTCGAGCGTCCCTTAAATATGGCCCTGTCACTCTTTCAACTCTGAGAGTGGGGGGGGGGGGGGGCACTCGCTATAGGCAGTTTTGCCTTATTTCTCCCTCACTCATATAAAACAAAAATAATAATTAAATAAACTGATTGATTATAATTATATGTGTGGATGAACGAATAACTAATTTTATGCGGATGCTAGGGTGGATAGAGGTATTGGGGAGGGGTGTGTCTGACCATTATATAATAGTAGCTAAAATTAGGATACAAAAGAAGTGGGTAAGGAGAGATGGAGGGCGGCGAGAGTATGGTGGAGTGGCGAAGAGGGTGGAGAGGCTGCAGGAGGAGGAGATCAGGGAATAATTCAAGAGCGCAGTAGAGACACAACTAGGTAGGTTTGACCTAGAAAGTATGGAGGAAGTGGAGGAGGTGTGCACAGTTTTTATGGAAGAGATAAGTGCAGCATGTGAGAAGGTGTGTGGAGTAAGGAGAAGAGGGAGGGGAGTAAAGGGTACAGCATGGTGGAATAAAGAGGTAAAAATAGCTGTTGAAGACAAGAAGATAACATAGAGAGAGTGGTTGGATAGTAGAGGGAATGAAGATTTGGATAGACAGAAACAAGTGAGGTACTTGGAGAAATAGAAAGTGGTGAAGATAGTAGTGAAGGAAAGTAAGAGAAGAGCAGATGAGGAATTTGGAAGGAATCTAAGTGTATAATAGAGGGAGTGTATGAAACTGTTCTGGAAAGAGGTCAAGAAAATAAGGGAGGATAGCAAGTGAAATAGTAAGGGTGTGAAAGGTAAACATGGGCAAGTGAAAGCCGAGAAGCAAGAGACAGACGAAAGATGGAGGGAATAATTCAACGAATTGCTGAATATAAAGAATGAAGCACTAGCAAACATAGTTGGATGGGGCATGGGAGGGAGAAGAAGAGATTTAGGGGAGGAGGAGGTGAGGATCAGGAGGTCAGACGTGTGTGAAGCCAGGAAGAAAGTGAAGATTGGTAGTGAATGAGAGAGTGAGAAAGAGAACGGAGAAATGGATAGGTGACGAGCGGGCGGGTTTTAGGAAGGGAAGAGGATGTGTAGATCAGATTTTTGCCCTGAAATTTGTTGTGGAGAAATATCTGGAGAAGCGACAAATGTTGTATGCTGCCTTTATAGACTTGGAGATGACCTATGACAGAGTTGATAGAGAAGGTATGTGGAAAGTACTGAGAATATTACTGAGTAGATGGCAAGTTTCTGAAAACAGTAAAGAGCATGTATGAGGATGCAAAGGCACCAGTACGTGTGGAGAATGAACAGAGCGAGTTCTTTGATCTGAATGTTGGGTTAAGCAAGGGTGTGTGATGTCCCCATTGTTGTTCAATATATATATATGGATGGAGTCATGAAAGAAATACATGGTCAAGCAAGGTTATGGTCTTGAAAGGGGTGCAGCCACAGACTGTGAGGTGTGGTTGGCCGGTCAGGCTATGGAGAAAGTTAGCTCATATAAGTATTGAGGCAGTGTGTTGAGTAAAGATGGTAGTATGGATGATGAAGTGCGGGAGAGGGGGCAACAGGGAAAGAGGGTTGTAGGAACGCTGAACACAGTAACAAGAAATAATGTGGTCAGCATGGAAATAAAGAAGTTCTTGCATGGCAGTGTGGTAATCCTGACATTGACTTACGGGAGCGCAGCATGGACGCTGGTGGAGAGACTCAAACCAAAAGTGAGAGGGATGGAAATGAGTTACTTAAGAAGTGCATACAGAGTTACATGAAGGGATAGACAGACGAATGAGGAAGTACCAGAGAGGTGTGGTGTACAAAGTAAATCAAGCAACAACAGTTCTAGTGACCCCTCTAGGCTGCTTGTCCTCCACAACACTGGGGATCAAGTGTCCAAATAGCGGTTTAGAATGGGTAAGGGAATATTGGAAAGGGAACTACTGCCCTGGAACTATTGTCTGTGGCAGGATTAGGATGTTAGTAGGGGACAGATGGGTTAGTAACATAACGCTATTATACGTGATCTTTTGTATATCTGGGAAAAAGAGAATAACGTCTTAGTAATATATATATGGAATAATCCTTGATGAATCTGAGGGGGGAATAAAATATATTTATTCATTTACAAACGCAACCAGTCTTGGGTTTGTGGCAAGATATTTGTCTAGTCGAAGTTTAAAAGAATCAACGGTGCTGCAGTCTGTGTGAGTTAAAAATTTTACCAATAATTTTGCAATAATTTCCCCGTGTGTAATTAGATTGGTCGACAGTGAAGTACTTACTACTGTTCATTTATTAAAATCGACACCTGAATGGCACGAAAGGTCTTAATATGGGGTGAAAGTTCTTAACATCGCTAAACTAATGGGGCGAACGTTTTATAATATCAAAAGCAATGTGGCTAAACATGAGGGAGAAGGGAGTCAAGAAAAACATCCCTTAAGTGGAAATCTCCCCTTAATAATAGTATGCAGACCTCCAGCTCAATCAGTGCAAACTGACTGAGAAACTTACGAACAAATTGCAGATGTAACTCACAAGATACCGTAATTTTGTGCGACTTTACTATACCTGTGACCAAGTGGGGCGATACTCTTACTTCACACTCCGGACATGACTTGTATGCGAACTTGCAAGAGAGTTCGCTCTATCAATTTATTCGATCGCCGACCCGTGGTAATAACGTTCTTGACCTTGTACTTGCAACAAAATAAGAAATAATAGAAAATTAGAATGTTGGTGATGAATTCAGTAACAGCGGCCATCGTACAATAACTTTCAATTTAAAGTTTACTAGTAACGAGCCAAATAGCAGCATCGAGAAAGTTCCTAATTTCAAGAAAGCAAATTTTGTAAACTTAGAGCCATGTTTAAAGAAATTGTCAGGAGTTTTGTAATTAACAATAACGACATACATACATCTTGGCAATTATTCGCAACCACTTACCTAAAAGCAGTGCAAGACTGCATACCATCGAAAATACGGCGTACAGGCCATAATGATAAGCCCAAATGGTGGAATAAAGAGATTTCAGACTGTTTGCTTGCTAAAACGTTTGCTAATGATAGACTAAAATCCTCACAAAATGACAAAGAACAGGTGAAATTTGTAGAACTACGACGTAAAGCCAAAAAGTTAATAAAGCAAAGTAAAATGACCCTGAAGTTACATGTTGCGAATCAAAGTAAAACTAACCCGAAAGAATTCAATAGTTATATCAGAAAGAAAGAAAAAAGTAGTTACTTCAACTGTTGGACCGTTGGTCGATGAACATGGAGAATACACCAAAGACGAAGTACAAATGAGTAATGGCCTCAACACCTTCTTTGCATCAGTTTTTACAACTGAAAAGCTGTGATATCCCTACAGCATCGCCGATTCAGATTGATAATTCTGATGTTCTAAGCAATATCACCATTACAGAGAGAGAAGTATTGAATTGTTTAGATCGACTCAAGGTAAATATAACGCCTGGACCTGATACAATAAGAACATAAGAACATAAGAAAATGGGAGTCTGCAGAAAGCCGATTGGCCTAAGCAAGGCAGATCCCTGTCCCACACAACCCCAATTACAAAGCCCAATTATAGGGTCAACACTCTAATACCCTGAGGATCATCTCACCAAAACGGTTAGAGATTAACGCAGGATTACGGGGGTCTGCAGAGCGCTGATTGGCCCAACCCTGCTGATCCCCCTTCACACCCAACCCTTCTCGTCCATATGCTTATCCAATTTTATCTTAAAGCTCCCTATCGTTTTTAATCCCACTATAGCACTTGGTAGTCCATTCCACCCATCTACAACTCTGTTACCAAACCAATATTTGCCTATATCTTTTCTGAAACGAAATTTATCTAATTTGAAACCATTGGTACGAGTTCTTTCGCTATCACTGAGCTTTAGTACATTTGTCATGTCCCCTTTGTTAATCCCACTAACCCACTTGAACACCTCTATCATATCCCCTCTAACTCTGCGTCTCTCTAACGAATGTAAGCCTAATTTCTTCAACCTTTCTTTATACGGAAGATTTCTAATATTATGGATCATTTTTGTCATTCTACGTTGTACTCTCTCCAATGAATCTATGTCCATTCTGTAATAAGGACACCAAAATTGAACAGCATAATCCATATGGGGTCTCACTAATGACAAGTAAAGTTTTAAGATAACATCAGCAGTTATGTTACTCACACTCCTTGAGATGAACCCGAGAATCCTGTTTGCCTTGTTTCGAACGCTTATACACTGTTGTCTAGGCTTCAAATCATTGCTAACAAACACACCTAGATCTTTCTCACAATTCGAGTTTTCTAATTCCACATTAGCTAGTTTATATTTAACATTTGTATGCATCTTCCCTATCTTTAATACCTTGCATTTGTCAATGTTAAACTTCATCTGCCAATTTACTGACCATTCGTGTAAGGTATCTAGATCCCTTTTGAGGCATTCTATATCTCTATCTGAATCAATTCTTCTCCCCATTTTGGTATCGTCTGCAAATTTACTTATCCTACTAGTTATACCTAAATCAAGGTCATTTATGTATATAACAAACAACAGAGGACCTAATACCGATCCCTGGGGGACACCACTTTTGACTGCTCCCCATTCTGACTTCGTACAATTTATGCTGACTCTCTGCTTCCTACCAATTAGCCATGACCTAATCCATCCCAACAACGCCCCACCTATTCCATGCGCCTCAACCCTTCTCACCTAGAGTTCTAAAGGAAGCTAAGGATGAGCCTCCAAACCACTGACATTGCTATTTAATAAATCCTTGCAGTCTGGAACTATGCCTGATCAGTGGAAGCTAGATTAACGTAACACCGATATTAAAAAGGGCAGCAAATCCCTACCCAGTAACTATCGTCCAATTAGCTTAACCTCAGTTGTTTGTAAAATGCTAGAAACACTCATAAGCGACAGACTTGTAAATCACTTAGAGGAAAATACCATACTTAAAGATACTCAACACGGCTTTCGTATCAAACGCTACTGCTTAACAAATCTCTTAGACTTATTTCACGATATCCTCAACCTCTATGATGAGAGTAAAGCTGTAGATATTATATACCTTGATTTTCAAAAGGCCTTTGACAAAGCTCCCCACAAACTTTTACTGCTAAAACTAAAAGCGCATGGAATACAAGACGGTGTGTTAAAATGGATAGAAAATTGGCTCAGCGACAGAAAGCAAAGAGTAGTCATTAACGGTAAGGCATCTAAATGGACTAATGTAAGTAGCGGGGTTGTTATTGTTGTATGTTATAAAAATCGCCACCTGTAAGTGGCACCGATTAGCGTGTCGCCCATCGGTAATTTGTGTAGGGTTTTTTCCCCTAGTTAGGTTGCCCGCCAAGGCTATCAAGTCCCATCTATCCGGAAACACCCCTTTCAGATACCAGGGGGATCGGTACCAGGCCCAGATATCTTTCTAATTTACATCAACAACATAGATAAGGGTTTCACCTGTACAATCTCCAAGTTTGATGACGATACAAAAATTTCAAAAGCGTACTCTCAAAAGAACAAGTTGACGATATGCAACACAATCTAGATAACTTGTCATGTTGGGCTCAAATTTGGCAAATGAGTTTCAATGCGGATAAATGTAAAGTACTACATAACGGATACCAAAATGAGAAGGTAAACTATTCGATGAATGGCACTCAGCTTAAGAGTGTAGACAGAGAAACCGATCTGGGAGTAACAATATCGAGTAACCTAAAACCGAGTCAACAATGTTGAGAAGTTGTAAGGAAGACAAACAAAATAATTGGCTTTATAGGCAGGTCATATGAGCATAAATCCAAAGAAGTTATCCTAACTCTTTTCAATTCCTTAGTCCACCCTCTTCTGGAATACTGCATTCAATCCTGGTGCCCTTATTACCAAAAAGATATAGACAAACTAGAACAAGTTCAACATAGAGTTACCAAAATGATACCTAGCCTAAAGAACAAACCATACGAGGAACGTCTTAGAGAATTAAATATATTTCATTTAACCCAACGCAGATTAAGAGGCGACTTAATTCAAGTGCTCAAAATCATCAAAGGCATCGACAATATGAACTGTAGTAAGTATTTCACTATCGACCAATCTAATTACACGCGGGGAAACGGCTGCATAATTATTGGTAAATCTTATAGCTCCCACGAATCTAAGAATTTCTTCTTCAATCGATTTGTCAACTTGTGGAATGGGCTTCCCCGAGACGTTATACAATGAGGGACTGTTAATTATTTTAAACTTCGCCTAGACAAATATCTTGCATCAAACCCGCAACTGACTGGTTTGTAAATGAATACATTTATTATATTCCTCCCTCAGATTCATCAAGGATTATTGCGTATATATATTACTAAGACGTTACTCTTTTTTCCCAGATATACGAAAGATCACTTATAGCTGTGTTATGTTACTAACCCATCTGCCCCCTACTAGCTTCCTATCCTGCCACGGACATTAGTTCCAGGGCAGTAGTTCCCTTTCCAATTTTCCCTTACCCACTCTAAACAACTGTTTGGACACTTGATCCTCAGTGTTTTGGAGGACAAGCAGCCTAGAGGGGTAACTAGATCAGTTGTTGCTTGATTTCCTTTGTATCCTTTGTACAATTATAGCGATGAACACTGTTCTGTTCGATCGACCATCGCAGTGTGTTAACAGTGCTTCCCCAAGAAACTTCACATTATTTCTCACCAATATGCATCATTATTATTCTATTCAACTCTCAAACCCTCAGTTTACGCAGACGCCATATTCGGCGTAATTATAGACTACAGGCTTCCCACACTCAGTCATCAGTAGTATTATTGTACTGACAGGAGGATCATGCTTCATAAAAGCATGAGAAGTGATCAGATTCCTTTGATAATGTAGCGTTTGAAACAGTTTTAAATGGTGCATAAATGTGAAACTCTTTGGGAAGCAATGTAAACAAGCCTCTGTCAGCAGCCGGCCGTCTATTGCCGGGGCAATTCTATGTCGCGGGAGGCTGCGGTTCTAGGCTGTGATGTGTTTTTTGTATTTTATTTGTTTATGTGGGGGTGGGGTGAAGGGTAATAAAACTAAAAACAAAATCAGCAATATATTCAATAATAATGTTATAAAGGTGAGAATGTGGTTGTGTACCAACATAATCTTCTATTAACGGGATTCTTGGAACAAAATAAAATAAAGATATTATATAAATGGAGGGCTATGACCGAATTGAAATTATCTCTATCAACAATTGCTATATACTCGTTTATATTGTTGTATGAATATTTATTTTATATGTGTCTGTAATTATTGATATACTCATTTCGAATTGGGTTTTACTTCTTTATATGCTTATGCTACATAGGTATTAATGTACCTACATGTATTATATTTATGCTTAATGTATGTATTCACACTTTATCAAAATTCACCTACAAACACTCTTCCATTTTTTGGGAAAGGCTGATATACTGATATTCATTAATCGTTAAAGTGCTCTCTCTTGCTGCTCTCAATCTCGTTCTCTCTCACACTCTCTCTCTCTCTCTTGATTACTGTTGTTTTCTCTCGCTCTCGCTGGCTCTCACTCTAGCTGGCTCTCACTTTTGCTGATTCTCACTCTCGCTGGCTCTCACTCTCACTCACTCTCTATCTCACACACATACTCAAATAACATACTGACAATAAATATACATACACTTTTAATTTGTTTTATTCCAGTGCTCAATACTCGCGTCCTCAGATCCATTTACACAGTCTATTAACTGGGCAAACAAATGTTATTTAGTACGCAAAGACCAAGTACAGGAATGTTAAAAAAGTAATTATCAAGCTACGCAAATGTATATTTCACTTGCATTGAAAAATACAAAAATAATAATGTATATACAAAATAATAATGTATATACAAAATAATAATGTATATACAAAATAATAATGTATATACAAAATAATAATGTATATACAAAATAATAATGTATATACAAAATAATAATGTATATACAAAATATAATATAATGTGCTCCTTGTGGTCTATTCTTATCTCGTTTCTTCTGTTGCTGTTTATTATTCTTTGTAATCTAAACAAATATTTGTATCTGGCTATTGAATAAACAAATATTATCAAGTAATGCTAAAAAGATGACCGATGATTGTGTACTAGAGGTAGAGGCAACTATGTAGCGTGATTGTACACAAAGAGGTTACATAATCGATCAGTCTTATTAGTTATATGGCTGACATTAGGATAGGTTTCGTAAGAATCGGGTTTCGATGTGGATCTCGTACGTACACAAATGGCACACCACATATAAATATTCATATAAAATCAGGTAATTGAGATAGATTGTTTTTGTCAATTGCTACCGTTAATTTAAAGATTCCCTAACATTATGGAGAGTGTAATTGAAAATCAGAGTGATTTTTATATTTATAATTAATTTCTAGACAAATTATCTTACACAAAACTAAATAATAAAAAAAAAAAAAAAAATCAATTATGCCCAAGGTTGCTGAAACTCGGAAGGCTTATAGGAGGATCCTGGAGGTCTGCTCGGCTGGGGTCTTGGCTCCCTGGGTCACATAGGGCGCGAGCTGAGCAAAGAATAAAAAAGGGTAATTTTGTTTACTCCCAAAAAACATATCGGTTTTGTAAAAATTCATTTCGGTGCCTGAATATTGACTGAGAATGATAAAAAGCCATATACATAGTCCCTAACTATACTAGAAGACATGCAACACAGAACAATTGGAATAAAAACTAATAGATAGCAACGTTATGTTGATTGAACTTTGAGAGGGCCAACTTTTTGGGGGCAAAAATCCAGGGAAAAAAAATCATAAATCAAGTACTTGTCAATGAATATGCCTAAAACACACTATGAGCATACATATCCACCCTATGAACCAAATCAGCATATATATTTGGAGTTTGCATTGTTCATACGGACACAGGACTGAAAGGGTTAACCTTATCTACCGGCGCCGCTCCGGCCACAACTCTCTGAAAATAGACCACACTTTCCAAATGTCATGGGGTGAGTAAATATGCATGGATTTGTGTCCCATGCCACATCAAGTGTAAATAACTATCCAAAAACACATGAAAATAAAAACTAAAAAAATTGGCAAACGAAAAATGCCAAAATAAGTAATATTTTACGTTACATTGAGAGGGCCTACTTTTCAATGATATTTTGTTGACAATTATGACCCCTATTTTGTAATATTATTGACTTTGATACTTAGAAACCCAATAAAATTAATAAACAAATATGTAGTTTCTTACCTTCAAGAGTTGCAAAACATGCAGGTCTTGAGCAGGTGGTGACCACACACAGACTTCTTCCAGAGCTGACACAACATCCTAGTCTTGATGTTAGAGTTGGTGGGACACACGTGACACCGCTTCCTCTTCTCACTCTTCTCTTCTGGATGAGCCACACAAGGTACAGGTAGGTCGAAGGTATGTGACATCATGACGCGCAGCTCTCTTGACAGAGTCCTGTGCTGCAGCAGCCGAACATGGACCCAGGGGCGACACAGTTGAACGGCAATCTGCTTGAAGAACTCCTTCCTGCTGAGGATCTTGGCAGTGGTTGACTGGGAGTAAACAATGTAACTATTGGTCATGGCTATGTTTATCATCCCAAAAAAGAAGCACATAGGCCAGCGTCGGGTCTTCCTGGCAACATTTGCAGTGCTGCAGAGTTGGTCGAAAGTATCCACTCCCCCTTTCGTGGCATTGTAGAACATTTGTATGTCCGATTTCTCCCTTTCTATCATGGTAGGTTTGTGGTGGACACTGAAAATCATCTGCATACTCTTGGCTTTACTTGCTCGGTGGCATTGCAGGGTCACCTGGTCCTCGTAATTAAAGACAGCCACGGACTCCCCTACCTCCATCTTGTAATCCAGGATGTCCTTGGGCAGGTAAGGTTTCTGCCGAATTGTGCCCACGTAAGCCAGCCTTGCGTAGTGAGAGTGTCAGGGGTAAACTTGTGAACCAATTGTCAGTGATCACAATCCGGCCCCTGTTCGTGAAGGGCGCAGTAAACTTGACGGTGAAGAACTCGCCCAAGGACAACGGTTTCTGTAGGACCACTGTACCATTGCCCAGGTATGGCATGGCATGACACATGTAGTGAGAGTCCGCATCGCAGGCCATCACCAGCTTGAGCCCGTACCTGAGGAAGTTGGAAAGAAAATTCATCAATAACAGGTAAAAATGGTTAGTAAATGAGTAGCAGGTACATGGGTACAAAACAGGTAAGTGATCGGTAAAGCAAATTCATCAATAACAGGTAAAAATGGTAAGTAAATGACTAACATGGAAGTGGGGCACGACAGGTAAGTATTATGAAAATGGTAAGTAAATGCCTAACATGGAAGTGGGGCACGACAGGTAAGTGATGACAGTGATGACAGGCATTGTTCCCTGATTAAATAACACTGTATGAATATTCCCATATTCAAAATATGTTACAGGGGGACAATGCCTAGTGAGTTCACTGCTCAATAGGTGGCGTTCTGAGAGTGAGGGTCTGAGTCTGAAGGGTGAGACGGTGAGGCACTTGAGCGAAGCAACCGGCCGCTTCAGAGATGGAGCTGTTTCGAGCCATGATGGTTGCTTCACATGTCTCACTCCCCAGACTGGAACAAGACCTCACGGGCTTCACCGTGTTGAGCGGTGGAATGTACAGGCTCTCAGCCTATGCCCGAGAGGGAGTAGTTGGAATATAGAAAAAAAAAAAAAAAAAAAAAAAAAAAAGGTAAGTATTAGGTAAAAATGGTAAGTAAATACCTAACATGGAAGTGGGGCACGACAGGTAATTAATAGGTAAGTGATGACAGGTAGGTATTACTGGACACGTAACTCTCGGGAATGGCAGGTAAGTAATGACAAAAAAAAACTATGAAAAGGTAATACAAAAACAATTTTCAGGTAACTTACTTGGCAGGTTTGTTGGGAATGTACATGCGGAATGAGCAGTTTTCGCGGAAGGCGATGAGCTGCTCGTTAACAGTCAGGAGAGGTCCTGGAACGTAGTGTTGCTTGCAGTGGTCCACAAGGGCGTCCCATAATACGCGAATGGGTGCCAATCTGTCGTCCTTCAACCTCTCCTGGCAAGTTGCAGTGTCATCAAACCGTAGACATCGAATAATGAAGGCGAAGCGTCGCTCGGGCATGGCACACCTGTACAAAGGACACCCTTCAACTTTGTCCCACATTTCGGATGTACGTAAGTGGTTGTTCTTTTTGACACCTGTCATGAGGAGGATCCCTAACAGTGCCTTGATTTCCATTAGATCAACATGGCGAAGAGCGTGTGCATCTGCGTTCCTGTATCTGGTTCTGATTACATCAATTTTGGCATTAGTATGCACACAAATCTGGGCCAACATTCTGTCGTCGAAGTACAGGCCCAGGTACTCAGCAGGTGAGGTAGCTATAGCGGTGGTCGCAATGTTAGGATGACCATTCTCCACGTTGCACTGGATGAGGGAGGGAAGGGCTGGATTTGGCTTATCATGCTAGGTAGTCTTGTCCCGGCCCCGCATGACAGGTAAGTTGATTGCCCTGAGAGGTGCTCCCACGGCAGGTTGAAGCTCCTCTCTCCTCCTCTTCCTACTGCGAAGTTCAGTTGGACTGAGTTGATCTTCGTCAGGTGATCGAGTAGTGCCCCTGGGAGTTGCTGTATTTTTTTTTTTTTTTTTTTTTTTTAAAGAGACAATGAACGGAGGAAGGAAAAACACAGATAAAACACAAAGTTTCATGTGCCTAAAGGCATCCTCCATTCATAAAATGTTTGTAACAACTGGATTTAAACTTTTATAGATTGTAAGTTTGTGAAAAGCAACTCGAGGGAAGTGAATTCCAAAGAGTAGTAGTTCTAGGGATAAATTAATTTTGATAAGCAGAAGTTCTGCATTGTGGAGGAGAAAGTGTAAATTCATGGGCACTCTCAGCTGCCCTAGTTCTACGGGGAAAGATGTGGAGAGGAGGCACAATAGAAGCAAGTTCCTCGGAACAATTGCTGTGAAAATATCTGTAGAATAATGCAAGAGATGCAACGTTTCTTCGTATGGATAATGTAGGAAGGTCCTGTGCGATTACATGGTTATTGATTAATCTAATAGCTTTATTTTGAATTTTGTCCAACTGCCTCAATGCAACCACTCCACTTCCACTCCACAGAGGTGAACAGTAATCCATCTGAGAACGCATATGACTTTTATATATTACGGCCAACTGCTCGCCAGTGAAGAATTCTCGAACTCTGTACAGTAGTCCCAGTTTTTTAAAGGCATTCTTAGCAATGCTTCTAACATAATGTGTCCAGCTCAAATTAGTAGTTAATGTTACACCGAAAATGTCAATACTAGGGGAAGTGGGAATATTTACATCATTAACAAATATATGGGAGTCAGTGAGATTCTGTCGTTAGAAAATTGAATGTACATGGTTTTCTGTGCATTAAAGGAAACTAAATTCTTTTGTCCCCAATCATTAATTCTAGCAAGGTCCTGGTTCAGAGAAATTGCAGTGTTTATTTTTGAATTTATAAGATTGGGTTGGGTGAAAGAATTGGTAAATGTGAAGGAACTGTGGAGTGTTGAGTCATCTGCATAGGAATGTATTGGATTTTGAGTGTGTTACGACTGAGGTTTAAATATATCAGGGCTCTTATTCATTGGACTAGTAATGGCATAAATGCTACAACGGAAAGCGCTAGATCCAACCTCTGATGTATATTCCCAGTGAACAAAGAACACAAATATTCTCCAGAGTTCTATATGCAATAATAGGTTATCAAACTCTCAATAAATATGCGTCTACTCTAGGCTTAATGTTATGTGAAAACAGCCTATTACTACCTATAACCTAAGGTGCTTGGTTATGGTATGCAAAGTAAGGTGGTAAGAGAAGTTACAGCTTACGTTACGTTAATCAATAAATGTCAGGCACTCCTGCATGAAAGAAAGTGCACTAAAGTCCTTCAACACCAACAAGGAATCTTCTTTAAATGTTAGATGCTATCAAGATGCTCGAATCGGAAATGGAACCCAAAAAGGCAGGCAGCGGAACAAAGCTTGTGCAGGCTATGCACACAAAAAGGCAGGAGATATAATGCAGTCGGAGCCAAGAATATCCTAAACGCCACAACAATAATAATAATCGCCACGACAATGCAGTATTCCTATCAACAAAAAGAGCCTAAGTCGTTTGTGTCTCAATACATCAAACTAGGCTGCGAAATGCTTGTGTAATCATAAATGCATAAAAATGCATAAAAAGAGTAATTGGTTTGATATACTTAATGTCTACTATGACTGATAAAGTCTAGCTAGAGTCAATGATACAAGATACTGGTGCGCATGGCATGCCGCATAGCCTAGTGCAAATCTCAAGTCTGTGCGTCAAATATTACGTTATAGGGAAGGGTAGCTCTCTTGAGAAACCTTAATACCGAAGTATTAAGCATTCTCCTGGCGTACCTCAAAGACAAACAACGAGCTTAGAACAGTGCAGAATGGTATAGGCAAAAAGCCCTCATTCGTGCATGCTCTACTCTCAATGGCACACAGACTAGAATTTACCCAATCAACTCCAGTTCTCAGGTATGTCGTGCAACTTTTAACTAAAGCCAGCACCCATCGGAAACAATACCTTATAGTATCAGACTCCTAGTCTAGCATTATCTAATCCAGCAGAACACTAATAATTATAGGAAGCAGTACTGAACAATATGAATGCCAACCAATGCTTCATGATCAACTTATCTTAACAACTAAACATACATGGGTTATATAAGACCTTAACGCACAATACAACTAGCCAGCATGAAGCTGATTATGCAGAGTTAACCAGATGGGGTATAATATTAATAAAAGGTGGTGAAAGATATGGAAAATGAGAGAGATAGGCAGAGGAAAATGTTCTCAGGTGCGGAGAGGAGGACAGATATCAAAGGGATAAGAGGGATGCGTTCTAGAAACCAGATCTGAGGGAGAGAGTGGCGAGAGAGCTGTATATATACTAGCACTAGCTCGCACCGCGTAGACAAAGCGGTAACAACTTCAGCCAATGACAAAGAAGCCAGCCAAACACGACATCACCAAGCATGGTAAAAAACTCCTCCAACCAATCCCAGGCCAGCCAGCCGTGACGTCATCAAGCATGGCAAAAAACACTGCGCGCCTCCACTCACTCTGTTCTACTCTCTCTTTCTCTCTCTCAAATCCTATCATTACTACTTAATGATAAAACTATTATACTTTGCAATTAAATATATAAAGCCTTGACATGGGCGAAAACAAAGAGCCTTTCTGGACTGCCCATGACACAAGCTTTCATATGAAATAAAGCACACAATAATACATCAACTGTAGCCACATCCACTGCCCTGGCGATCCTAGCGAGTCACTGTAGGACAAGCCATGCGGTTCTAACGGAGTAGTTAACGTCACACCCCCCCAAGATTTTTCTCAGAGGCCCAAAGCTCAAAAAAAATCTGATGGTTAGAACCCATGCTATATCTCTACTTCCCATCACCCAGCGGCAGTAAAATATCTGGCACAGTTCTTCAACAAAACATTTTACATCATCGTCATCCCTTTGCATAAGGACGGCACCAGCCCCCACACCACTAGCATCCGTTGCTAGTTGGAAAGGTAGGCTAAAGTCAGGGGCCCTGAGGATCGGGTGAGTGCACAACAGGTGTTTTACTATCTAAAAGCCTTCGCACACTCAGGCGCCCATTTGAATTTCTTATCCTTCGCTAAAAGATCTGTCAGAGGTGCTAGCACGGTAGAGTACCCCTTAATGAAGCGTCTGTAGTATCCGATCATACCTAAGAACCTCATGCTCTGCTTCTTGGTGGCCGGCCGGGGAAAGTGATCAATCGCAGCTATCTTGTTCTGTGGGGGGCACACCTGACCCAACCCCACCATGAACCCAAGATACTGCACGGACGCCCGCACGAAATAACACTTTGCCAGGTTGACCACCAAGCCAGCTTTACTAAGCCTCCTGAACAGGAGTTCTACGTGCTCACAATGACACCGAAAGCTGTTGTCATAGATAATAACATCGTCGAGGTATACTGTGCAATTAGGAATGTCTGCCGTTATATCATTCATCAAACTCTGAAAGGTAGTGGTTGCGTTCTTTAGGCCATAAGGCATCACGTTACAGCGGTAGGTAGCACCATCCACCACAAAGCCACATACCTCTTTCGCTCGTTCGGATAAGGGCACCTGCCAGTATCCCTTAACCAAGTCCACCTTGGTTAGGTACTTTGCATTGCCTATCTTATCCACACAGTCGTCGACCCGAGGAAGAGGGTATGGGTTGGTGGGCGTCAAACCGTTTAACCGTCTGTAGTCTACGCAGAATCGCACCTTACCATCCGGTTTTGGTTGCAGCGTGACGGGAGATGTCCACTTCACCACCCCTTTCTCAATCAGCCCCCTTGTTAACATATACTCCAACTCCGCCCGGAGGGCCGGCAGTTTAATAGGGGCCACCCTATAGGGAACTGACTTGAAAGGGGGGGTGGTCTCCTACGTCCACCTCGTGCACCTCTAGGGTAGTGAGGCCTGGGTGCTCCGCGAAAACAGAGGGGTATGAACCGAACAGGCGCTCCACAGCCACACGCTGATGCTCAGGTAAGTGTTGCAACGCTTCCTGAGCCGCCTGGTTCGTATTCCCCGCCCACTGGTTCCCAGAGACATGATGATCCCAGTTATCCTCCACCTGAGCTTGACTGTCCCGTTCTCCTTCTCCACCTTGACTGCTAAACGTCATCACAGGCACAGTGAGAGGCTCAGGGGGGTGCCTCACATACTCCTTCATGAGAATAGCGTGACATAACTGATTGCGCTTACGTCTGTCTGGAGTGGCTACCAAGTAATCCAGGTCCCATAGCTTCTCCACCACCCTATAAGGACCAGTGTACTTCGCGGATAAGGGGTGACCTACAAGGGGCAGTAGAATCAACACCTGACCCACGTAAAACTCCCTGAGTTTAACCTTGAGGTCGTACCTGTCCTTCATGAGGGCCTGAGAGCTAGTCAAATTACGGCCAGCCAACTCCAGACTGCGCAACATCCGTTCTCGACTGTCGAGGACATACTTGAGCATAGAACAAGGTTTTTCTGCACCCTCACATATTTCTTTAACCATATGGAGAGGCCCTCTGACACGGTGTCCAAAGACGAGCTCATTAGGGCTGAATCCCAAACTTTCCCCAGGTACCTCCCGTGCAGCAAATAAAACATACGGCAGGCCAAGATCCCAATCTTTCCCATTCTCAAAGCAATAACAACGAAGCATAGATTTTAAGGTTGAGTGCCATCGCTCTAACACACCCTGGCTCTCCGGATGATACGCAGATGACACAACCGTAACAATCCCATGCTGCTGCATTGTTTGAACAAAGAGGTTAGAAGTGAAGTTGGATCCTTGGTCTCACTGAATCTCCTGCGGGTAACCATACCGGAAAAAATACACTAGCAAGTTTCGGACCACCGTCTTCGCTGACCTATTTCTCATAGGGTACGCATCAGGGTACCTTGTTGCTACATCCATGATGGTCAGGAGAAACTTGTTTCCGGCACTTGTAGGTGGAAGGGGGCCAACCATATCAACTATTACCTTACTAAAGGGAGGCCCACTGACAGGATTGGGGTGTAACGGCGCCTTAGCAATGCTCTGATTTGGTTTGCCAACCTTCTGACCAACATCACACATTGCCACCCATGACACAACTTGTGCTCTCAGACCAGGCCACCAAAATAATTTTCCTAAGGCTGCAACCGTCTTACGGACACCCAGATGTCCCGCCAGTGGTACATCATGAGCCAACCTAAGTAAGCTTTCCCTGCAAACCCTCGGCACGACCAGCTGGTCTACCTCTCCTGACCCCCCCTCCCAATTCCTCTGCGGATCTTGGAATCGCCGGTATAATATGCCATCTATGAAAAAAAAATCTCCCGACTGTGCATCACTGTCCTCCTCCAACTCGACAGCACCGGTACCACATTCAAGAACCTCCGGGTCTTCTAATTGCAATTTACGAATGTCCGAAGGAGCAAGTGTTTGCGAAACAACTCATGCCCCCCTCCTACATTGAATTTAGCCTCCCGTTGCTCTCTCTCTGTGTATTGTTGCTGTCTCTTCGTCTTTTTAAGCCCATCCTTTGCCTTCTTAGTAACAGTTAATGGGTCTTCTCCAGACTCGAAAATCGGTCCTAATAATGAGTCCCCGAGAATGTCCGTTGATACTAAACTCTCAACTGCATCAAATTTCAACCCCTTCTCGGTACCTTTCCTCCGCTTGTCTAAAGACTGTTGACCAGAAAGTGACTCCCTGGATGCAAGAGATCTGGTGACAACACACGCCATAGGTTGCACATGACACTTCTCAACCCACTCCTGCTCCTCCCTACTCACGTCGGCCGGCTTCTCGGCAACGATTAAGGGTGGATCCTCAGAAATAGGCCCCGCAAAGTCGTTGACGAGAAGGAGGTCGACGCCCCCAACAGGTAACTTCTCCACAATTCCTACATCCAGGTCACGAGTCACACCATCAACTTCCATCTTCATTCTTAGAAGCGGGTATGACCTTGTTGCATTAACTCCCTGAACCACAACCACCCGCGCCGTATTTACAGGTTTACCAGTTAAATTTGTCATCAGTGTTTGCGATGCCCCAGTGTCACGCAAAATGTCCACCTCATGTCTTCTACCCCTCCACTCCACACAACCGAGTCCCCTGTGGTCACTAAAGGCATCACGGACAGGGAATAAGCCTTCCGGATCCTTCTGCACTGGCAGTGTATTTACCTCGGAAGAATTGCCTCTAACAAACTCCGATGTCCTCTTGAACACTCCAATGCCGTGAGCAAAATACACGGCTGCCGGAGGAGGTCGACTAGGGCACTCATTTGCCTTATGACCCTCCTTGTGGCACTTAAAACACATAAATTTCGGTTTCGGCTTATACGGTGATGTAAAAGGCCCCTGACTTTTCTTAAACGGCGTGGTGTTAGGTTTGGATTAAGTTTTAGTTTCATTGCTCTTTTGTTTAAATGTGTCATTGCTACAGGGAGGGGGAGGATAACGGTCCTTAGCACTTGCATCGTACTTCTGTGAGGACCCGCAACCCCGAATCAACGACAGCCGTAGATCAGCCATTTCTGCTGCTTCTACTAGAGTTCTTGGGTTTTTCTCGTTTAAGTTCAAAGTTAGGTCACCGCCCGTGCTCTTAAAGAACTGTTCCAACATCATTAACTGCTTAATTCCATCAAATGTTGTTACCTTCTCAGATCGGAGCCAGTTCCCCATAGCATCGGACAAGTCCCGGGCGTGTTCCAAAAAGGTGCTATCTCTTCCCCTAGTTACACCCCGGAACTTCAAACGGTACGTTTCTGGTTGCAGTTCGTAAGCCCTCAGGACAGCCTCCTTGAGATCCTCATACACAATACATGACTCCAAAGGTAACGCATCGTAGGCTTTAAGACCCTTGCCTACTAATCTAGAGGATACAAGTGCTGCCCATTTATTCTCTGGCCACTGGTGTTCCTGGCACTTCTTCTCAAAGCGTGCGAAAAATTCTGTTACACCACTCTCATCAAACACCGGAGCCAGTTTCAATAAGTGCGAGAGAGATTGATCATGAACCAACCCCAAGTCGGTGTCCCGTTGTCTCTACTCGCGACTTCTCTACGTCCATGTCGGAACAGTACCTAGTCGACTCTAAATCAGCTTGGATTTTTGATAGCTCTATGTGCTGCTGACTGATAGTTTTTCTCTCTTCTATCTTGGCTAATTCTATTTGCTGCTCCCTGATAGCCTTTCTCTCTTCGATCTTAGCTGATTCTAATTGCTGCTGAAGCTCACATGCCCTTTGTTGCTGCTGAAGCTTAGCTAATTCGAGCTGATACAATAATTCTGGAGTTAACCCTGGAGGAGGTGAAGGTGCTACAATGTTTGAAATTACCGATGGTCCCCCCAGGGGCAACCCACCCTGCCAGTCACCACCCAACTGCGGAAGCGTACTCGGGGTCGGCAAACTACTGGGATGGCTGGGAGTCGAGTGTAGGGGAAGCATGGCCGAAGGGCTCTGAGCACTCAACCCATCTCGCTCACCAGTCACCCTGCCCAGTACACATGTTATCAAGTTATCCCTGGTCATGCTGCTAGTACCCGCATGACCGATAGCTGTGGCCAGGCATTGAAGACCATACCGATCTATACCCTCCAACCGCTCGGCAGTAACAGGCCATTGCAAAAATATCCTAGCATCCTCCTCACAGTTCACCTGATTAACCCTTTCATCATGCTGCTGTTCCTCAGTTTCGACATTACGTACTGTGTCTCCATTCTCCTCTGATCCGGTATAAGACATGATGCTCACAAAAAAATTTCACCTCAATATTCAGAAAAGAAGCACCCCAAACTCTTATACCTCAATATACACACACAAATTATCGGAAATACTCAAGGGCTATACTATGTTGCAAAAACAAATTATTCTTGCTGATCCCCGCAAAATATTCCCCAAAACAACAAATGTTCCCTGCTAATAAATGTAGGTTCACCAAATCCTAGGTAAGGTCGCCATTTGTTACGACTGAGGTTTAAATATATCAGGGCTCTTATTCATTGGACTAGTAATGGCATAAATGCTAGAACGGAAACTGCTAGATCCAACCTCTGATGTATATTCCCAGTGAACAAAGAACACAAATACTCTCCAGAGTTCTATATGCAATAATAGGTTATCAAACTCTCAATAAATGTGCGTCTACTCTAGGCTGTTATGTGAAAACAGCCTATTACTACCTATAACCGAAGGTGCTTGGTTATGGTATGCAAAGTAAGGTGGTAAGAGAAGTTACAGCTTACGTTACTTTAATCAATAAATGTCAGGCACTCCTGCATGAAAGAAAGTGCACTAAAGTCCTTCAACACCAACAAGGAATCTTCTTTAAATGTTAGATGCTATCAAGATGCTCGAATCGGAAATGTAACCCAAAAAGGCATTCAGCGGAACAATGCTCGTGCAGGGTATGCACACAAAAAGGCAGGAGATATAATGCAGTTGGAGCCAAGAATATCCTAAACGCCACAACAATAATAATAATCGCCACGACAATGCAGTATTCCTATCAACAAAAAGAGCCTAAGTTCTTGCATTAACTAGGTGTATTGCAGCTTGATTCCCTTTGTGATATTTCATAATCATTTGTAAAGGTGTACCATAATAAGTGGCAGCAGTATTGAAGATAAATGTGATTGATAAAAAACAGACCTTCAAAAAAACATGCATCCAGACGGTGATGACGCAGGCATCAGGTAATAATCTAATTAATATATTTCACTCCCAACACCAAACACATCCCAATGAAATTAATGAAAACATGTGATCCTCCCGGGGTTCGAACCTGGGATCACATACGGGTATATGAGCGGCCAGGGCTCTTTCATTCTCACACACTCTCTTTCTCTCTCTCTGTTGAATAAGCAACTGATTGGACAAAATTGAGGGCTGTCTCTACCTCCTTGTATTACCCACTCCTCCGACCTAACCATCAGACATCACAAACACGTGACCTGGATTTCATTAAGAAGGAGGTAGTCGCTTATTTTCTGAATTCCCTTCTCCCTCATGTTTAGTATTTTAGTTTTAAGGATTGATTAGGTTTGTTCCATTAGTTTGGCGATTTTGAGACCTTTCGCCGCATTTATTTGTCAATATTAAGATCTTTCGTGTCATTTAGGTGTCGATTTATTACTGGCGAGCGATAGCAAGCCTGGAATCATCCTTTGGTCGGACGTTTTTCTACCGAAAAATGTACACATTTATCTTGAAAGAGAGTCTAGTTGCTTTTTTTATTTTTTTTTTTTTGTATGCTTAACCCTTTATTGGCGGCGCGCAACTTGTGTCGTGTGAAAGAAATTTGGACTAAGTGGCGGTTCACAACTTATGTCGTGTGCCATTTTCAGCACGTAATGTTGCAGAGAGAGAGAGCTGAGCGGTGTGAGGAGCGTAGTAAGGCTATGACCGACGCACACCACCGCGGTGGGTCAACTGAAGTGAAAACCACCCTCCCTTCCCCCCTCACACTCGCTACACAGGGAATTATGTAGGGAAAGTACCTAATTACATGGTTTTTGCACTCGTGTTGCGCGATCGTTGCAAGAAAACTAACGGTCGTACAAGGATGGTTTGGGTGTCATTGGAAAGCTCTGTTTATGCCCTTTCAGGGCTAGATACTTGTTTTACACTCTCGGTCTTATTTAGGCATGAAAATGATCACGTAAACTACCCTATTTAGGGTAAAAACACCCCGCTGGGCGGTACATATAAATTACCGCCTAGGCCGCTCGTTAGGTGTTAATCTCAGGAGGTCTAGCGAGGGACTAAAAACACACATTAATCTATACTGTATATCCATTGACCAATAACCAAGCACTACCCCTACAGTAAGTTAATTGCTTAATAGGTGGCGTTCTCCATTTCAGGGGAATGAGACGGTGAAGCACAGAGACAGTCCGGCTTCAGAGATGGGATTGCTCCGAGTCAGTTTTACTTCTGAATTCCACGGCTCGTTTCGTTATTATTACATACAATCGTTGACGTGAATATAAGATTCTCATTATAAATTATACAATTTAGATTTCGAATTTAATCTTTTGAGCAATTAATTAATTCATATTCTGCCACCAATTTTAGAGAACTATTATTAAAACTACATTTCTAGTTGAACTAACTTTGAATTTAATATCCACCACCGCAGTCCAGTTCATGACCTGACCTCTCCAACTAAGTAGGAAGGTCACTTGAGAAGACGCGGCTACCTGTGTAGTGCGCCCCTCTACCGTGTGACTCACCGAGCCTACCTGTGTGTTTATTTTGCTCTCAATTTACCCTGTGTCTCCTATACAGATACTGTATTTTGTTTTCCTTATTTTGTTTCTTATTCACGTAAGACACTCGACTCACATCGATTGTTATTATTAAGGGTTGTTATATCTGATGTTCATGTTCTACTTTTGTTGCTATTTTATTAACTGATACCTATAACAACATTTGTTCATGATTTGATCTTGTTAAGAATCTCAACACATATGCACCCTGTTGTCTGCATATTACTATTGTTACTGATTCAGACAAGTAACCATCCCCGACTACGAATCTATATTCGCGAGATGGAGATTAATATAATTATGTTGAGTCGGTCTATGACTCCTCAAGCTAGACGTTATCTTGATTAAATACCATTTATAAATTCCATGTGTGTTGTTATTGAGTTCTGTATTATCCTGATTGAATATCTACTTTGCGTTTTTTAACGTGTTCGGTGTGACCCTGTCTGGCTATATTAAGGTCTATAAGTCCATAATTGGATTTTTGCGGAGACTATATCACGAGTTGTAAATATTCCAACCCGGCATAACACCCTCTTCACCTTATGTTAGCGTTGGGGATAGCACGAGTGAATATCCAATTTTTTTGGTTCATTAATACTAATGAATTATCTTGGTTTCAATAGTTTACAATTGCTAGGTTCAACCCCTGCAACTCATTTATATAGATTCAAAGGTTTATATGCAAATATAAATTATTGGATTTTTCTAAATACAAGTCCTTGGTCAGGATGAACATTTTTAAGATTAAAGAAAGTCTTGTCCTAGGGACAAACGAAAATACATTTCTCGGAAATGGTAAAGGCAACACAAATCCTCAATAATAATTAAACATAATATTCTAGTGTTCATGAGGGCATCACTCTATTCCCCAGTTTTCATACATTAGTTTGGACATTTTAAGATGTTGCATCCCATTAGTTTGGCGATAATAGGACACCTCACCCCATTGGTTTAGTGATAATAAGATGTTTCACCCATTCAAATTGATGATAATAAAACGCTTTACCCCATTACTTTGGTGATAATAAGACGCTTCACCCAATTCAAGTGTTGATTTTTGAGGGACAAGCGAACGCGAGACTGTAACATAAGATAAATCGGCCGAGGTGAGGTTGGGCTTTTTCTTATAGTTTGAAGGAAGTGTTGGAAAGCATTTTTGTTAGCCTTGGGGACAACCGACAATACATTGCTTGACTTTGCCAAATACAAGCAAAATCCTCAATAATTAATCAAAATATCATAATATCCCGCAAGAGGTCGGACCAGATAATGCTCATGATGGTATCAAACTATTAGACTGTCATTATGTTTCAGCCGGACATCTGAACCCAATCTTTAATAGTAATGTAGATTCTGAGACTTCCTTCCAACTAGTAAATACCCACCCAGACCCGCTTCAAGCTAATTTTGAAAAAAAATTGATGACAAATTGTCACGGCCTAAGGCCGATTTATTTTAAGTTACAGGCTCGTCCATTTGACTGTCATTATGTTTCAGTCTACCATCTCAATCCAATCTCATCATAGCATTATGGTTTTGTATGTTATGTCGCCGAATATTCTCTGCTTCTGTTCCTATCACAATACAAATTTCCTTACGTTTTTACCAATAAGTAAATATCATATTTTGACTGTGTTGTTCTGCCGCATATTATTTTTGTTGTCCACATTATTTGTCTGAAACACTGCTGCCACTCTCGTTTGCTGTCATCTATTGCTTTTCGCTCGTTGTTCTCTCTTACTATCTCTGTTTCACTGTCACTCAATCACGCTCTCACTCACACACACACACACCTTCTCTCTCTCTTTATCTCTCTACTGTATGTATCTATCTATTTCACTATTTTTGTCATTTTCGAGCAAAGTATTCTAATTTGTCCCCTAGGCCAACAAATCGCCTGCCCAGATTTCCTTCAAAGTATGTATTACTCCCAGGCCCTCTGCAAGATAAATGTATTACTCCCAGGCCCTCTACAAGATAAATGTATACATTTTTCGATAAAAATATGTCCCAGCCTTTTTTCCAAGTTACAGGCTTGCTTTCGCTCGGCCAGAAAAAACAAATCGAAACCTATTTGTGTTTTGTCTAAATTCCAATTACTCCCTCTCTGGCATAGGCTAAGAGACTGTACAGTACATTCAACCGTACATTGAACGGCGAAGCCTGTGAGGTCTCGTTCCAGTCTAGGTAGTGAGATATGTGAAGCACTTGGGATACAACCAGCTCCAGATATCTTGCCTTCGCAAGATGCACGGTTGCCCACCCATGACTCGAAGCAGCCACATCTCTGAAGCTGCTCCAATCCAGTGCTTCACTGTCTCACCACTTAGACTCGGACCCTCACTCTCAGAACGCCACCTATTGAGTAATGAACTCACTAGGCATTGCCCCCCCTGTATAATATTTTGAATATGGAAATATTCATACAATGCTATATAATCAGGGAACAATGAGGGTATTTTTTGGCATATCGGTGGGCTTTGTGGAAATGCACTGATACTAGGTACAGCACAAATTCCATCCCAATAATATATTCCCATTGATTCATCGGGATTCTAACCCAGGACCATTGGATTACCAGTCCAGTGGCATGGCGACTCTACCACATGAAGCGTCTTATTATCACCAAACTAATCGGGTGGAAAATTGTCAAATCTTTAAACTAATGAAGTAAAAAAATGAGAGATGCAAAAAGCCCCTCCCTTTGGCCCAAATAGGGTTAATGTTCGTTCAGCATATTCAAGACTGAGGGTCGCCCTACACCAACTCCGGAAACAAACATAATCTGATGTAAATGGTTCGATCAGTTACATCAGTAAAAAAAAAACATAATAACTTAACATCATGAGCGAGCCTCTCATGACAGTCACACTGCCAAACTAGATTTTTTTGTTCAGACATAATCTGGTGTGGTTGGTTGAACAGCTGACTCAAAATGTAAGGTAATGCCACAGGTTATTCCAAGTCTGTGGTTTTCCTTATGTAACCGATCGAACAATTTGCATCACAATATGTCTGAGTGCTAGTTCGGTCTGGCGCGACCCCATGGTCCTGAACCATATGTAGATTAATGAGATTGGAAATGTGTGAGAGAGGAACAAACTGGAGATGACATACAGGCGGTGGGACAGGAAACCAATCTTGGACGTCAACAAATTTGGAAGACGAAAAAGGATTTGTAACGCCTCGGGGCATGAACAAACATTCTACATATCGGGAGTATTTTATTTTTATAATATTCTGTTGTATTAAGGGATTTATTTTGATTTTACTGTCACGATGGTACTTTTGCATTTACATATTTAATTCTTGTTTTGTCTTTGCTTTTGTAAATGTTATTTAAAAGTATAAAATCGGCCTTTTTCATGATTGCGCGCCCCCCCCCCCCCCCCCCCCCGCACACAGAGCCAACCATTTAGCCCCTTTAGTAAATATACAAAATCGCATATTCAAATACTCGCCACAAGAGAGTGTTTGAAACTAGAGAAGTGTGTTTCTGGAAGTTAAAACTAATTGTTAGTAATAATAGCCGGAGAACAGAAAACAAATGCGAATTGAATCTTGAAAGGGAAAATATACATAAAATCCGGTATTGTATTCGTGATAGATAATTTAGGTGATAATATAGTGTAGGTGCATAGTGCAAAATATTCGTTGAAAAATATGAAAACATTATTCCACTCTCTCTTACCACTTGTCTACATAATACAACATTATTCCACTCTCTCTTACCACTTGTCTACATAATAAAACATTATTCCTCTCTCTCTTACCACTTGTCTACATAATAAAATATCTGTAACCACTGATGGCAGTTTGTTCTAGATATAACAGCACCTATAAGTGGCTTCTACATATAATAGTGCTAAATCTTTTCAGCTCTAACTTTGAACAATATATATACTGTATTGTGTGCTGTTCATACTGTGTCTTAAGGGGAGGTATTTAGTTTGTTCCCTACGTTTTCATCAAGCTTAAAACTACACCCCCTAGACCCCCTTTCAAGATAAATTTGTACATTTTTCGGTAGAAAAATTTCCCGGCCGGAGGCCGGTTGCTCTTAAATTACAGGCTCGCTATCGCTCGCCATGAAAAAATCGACACTTTAATGGCACGAAAGCTCTTAAAATTGACATAAATGGGGCAAAATGTCTTAAAATGTCAAAACTACTAGGGCGAACGTCTTAAAATCTCAAAAGCAATGGGGCTAAACATGAGGGAGAAAGGGGTCCAGAAAAAAATCCCTCAAGTGGAAATCTCCCCTTAACCTATTCAGTAACGGTGACGTCTTTTCATTTGATTTCAGCTACATTTATACAATGTGATGATGAGTAGGAAGGTTATGTACGTGGCAGCTAAGAGGAGGAATTGAGATAGGTTGTAGCCTTTTAATTGGTAGACGTACTTCTTAAGCTAAATAAAATCGTCTAATAAATGCAAGAATATAATGAAAAATACGTCGCAGGTACAGAAGGGGCTGAGCATCGTCTAAGCCTACATTAACAAAACCCAATGGACCACTTGCGGGTATCGAGCTATAAGGAAGTTGGAGCCGTGCAGTTACTTGTAAACATCCGTGGACCCCCGATGTTTTTCTTTATGTAAAATATATATATATATATAGATTGATTTTTGGATGGAACTTGTTTTTCAATAAATAGTATACGGTATATGATTTCGTAGTTGATGTATAGCAAATTATGATCATCAATGCTTTCTGCCACAAATATACTTCCATATATATATAAATAAGGTGAGGTCCACGAGGTTTTATAAGTGACTGTACACATCGACATTTACCAGAGAGAGAGAGAAAAAGACTGACGTTTGCAAAGAAATCGGTGTCCCCATGAATTACAGGCTCGGAAATTGCAGGGAAATCAAGTTTGACATACTGTGTCTGACTGAAAGAAGAAGAAGAATTAAATAGTATAAATTTGTATATTCAAATATATAAGATGATTCATTATATACATAGTTCAAGGAATAGTTTAATCATTATACCGTAATATATAAATAATTAAGGGGCGTTGCTATGTACTAGTATATTTATTTAATTATTTTTAAATTATTATTTTTGTGTCCTCCCAAGATCTCCACCAAGCAATACATTCTCAAACCCTCCTTTGAGATGAATAATTTATACATTCTCAAACTCCCCTTTGAGATGAATAATTTATACATTTGTCGGTAAAAAATTGTCCTGGCCGAAGATTGGATATTTATATAGATTATTATTGTCTTGCATATGAAGGATGTCCCATATAAAGTAATTAATAGACTTGTGATTATGCATGTAAATTGTTTGGTGCTGATAGGAATGAAGCATTATAAGTATATTGTTTGGTGCTGATAGGAATGAAGCATTATAAGTATATTGTTTGGTGCTGATAGGAATGAAGCATTATAAGTATATTGTTTGGTGCTGATAGGAATGAAGCATTATAAGTATATTGTTGGTGCTGATAAGAATGAAGCATTATAAGTATATTGTTTGGTGCTGATAGGAATGAAGCATTATAAGTATATTGTTTGGTGCTGATAGGAATGAAGCATTATAAGTATATTGTTTGGTGCTGATAGGAATGAAGCATTATAAGTATATTGTTTGGTGCTGATAGGAATGAAGCATTATAAGTATATTGTTTGGTGCTGATAGGAATGAAGCATTATAAGTATATTGTTTGGTGCTGATAGGAATGAAGCATTATAAGTATATTGTTTGGTGCTGATAGGAATGAAGCATTATAAGTATATTGTTTGGTGCTGATAGGAATGAAGCATTATAAGTATATTGTTTGGTGCTGATAGGAATGAAGCATTATAAGTATATTGTTTGGTGCTGATAGGAATGAAGCATTATAAGTATATTGTTTGGTGCTGATAGGAATGAAGCATTATAAGTATATTCAATGTCATCTTCCATGGGTCGGTTTCCATAAATCATATTAAGGGGGGAAGTAGTTGTTATTATAGACCCCTTCTCCCTCATGTTTAGCCCTATTAATGTTCATATTTTAATACGTTTGGCTCAATAGTTTGGCGATTTTATGATCTTTCGCCCCATTTCTTTTGTCACTATTAAGAATGATCGTGTCCTTTAGGTGTTGGTATTTTCCTGGCGAGCGATAGCAAGCCTTTATTTAATGAGGGATCGACGTTCGGCCGGGATTTTTTTTACAGAAAACGTACACATATATTTAGAAGGGGGATCTTGAGGATATTTAGAAGGGGGATCTTGAGGATTTTTAGAAGGGGGATCTTGAGGATATTTAGAAGGGGGATCTTGAGGATATTTAGAAGGGGGATCTTGAGGATATTTAGAAGGGGGATCTTGAGGATATTTAGAAGGGGGATCTTGAGGATATTTAGAAAGGGGGATCTTGAGGATATTTAGAAGGGGGATCTTGAGGATATTTTGTTTTAAGTATGATGGAGGTCTAGGGAGGAAAACAAAATACAATAAATAAATTAATACATCGACCAATAAATAAACCCTTTCCTCCTTGAAAGCTTCATAATACTTCAAATGCCAATGTATTACATTTCAGAAGCGAGACATTAAAAAAACGTATCTTAGACTTGTTACTTATCCAACGAACTGTAACAAAATATGGCAATGCAGGGAAAATATTGTATTTGTCTTTGCACTGACACTGAATCAGAGAGAGAGAGAGAGAGAGAGAGTTACAAGGAGTTACAAGGAATATTTAGTATCTCAGATACCTTGCGGTCCATTCCGAGGAGATAATCGAAGTGGAAGGAGATAGACTGTTTAGTGCACTACATCCTTAGTACTCTCTAGTCTTGAAGGTGAGGAATAATTAGGGTGCTATGACATATAGTAGATAGGGGAAGATGATTAGATCTACCGTCAAAGGGAATAATTGTGGACACCTGGGGCAATTGAAAACGGGTAATTATAACCTTAATTATAATTGTTCAGGAATCTGTCTTTAGCAACATTAATGGCTTAATGGTGTTATGTATGATTTAAGTGCCCGTCAGTTTTTAGTGTGTATGGGGGATATGGGTCAGCTAAAGAACGTGACACCTGATCTAATTGAACATTTAATTTGGCTGCACAAGGAAGGCCAGTTAGTGAAACATATAGTGCATGTGAGCAATCGGTAAGAAAACATATAGTGCATGTGAGCAATCGGTAAGAAAACATATAGTGCATGTGAGCAATCGGTAAGAAAACATATAGTGCATGTGAGCAATCGGTAAGAAAACATATAGTGCATGTGAGCAATCGGTAACATATAGTGCATGTGAGCAATCGGTAACATATAGTGCATGTGAGCAATGGGTAAGAAAACATATAGTGCATGTGAGCAATCGGTAACATATAGTGCATGTGAGCAATGGGTAAGAAAACATATAGTGCATGTGAGCAATCGGTAAAACATATAGTGCATGTGAGCAATCGGTAAGAAAACATATAGTGCATGTGAGCAATCGGTAAGAAAACATATAGTGCATGTGAGCAATCGGTAAGAAATTGGGTGAGGCCTTACACAGATATTTGCCTAACTACATGGTAACCTAGCCTTAGCCAAACTATATGGTAGCCTAGCCTTTGAGGGTGGAGTAAAGATCTTCAAGATTAAGCTAATGAATACCTAATATGATGAATAGCCTACTCATTGGTGCCTAAATCCTAACTATTGGTGATGCAGCTTTTATTTAGATAAAATAGGATCAAAAATGAATGTCAAAATTGGAAGAATCGTATATAATAAAGGTCCAGTATTATCCAAGGCCATGCACACGCTCTGGGCCACGACCGTTAAGTTCACTTCTATTTTGTACCCTTCTTAGATTGAGTGGAGCCTCACACTCCCAGGAATTATTTTCACCAATATATATATTGTCTGCTGGATGGCAAATCACGAAAAATGGTAAGGCTTGTGTTAGCGGGCGTACCGTCCACTTTGTTTACATAGTAGCACGCTCACTGTTACTTTCGCATCTAATTTGACTGCTGCTATTTGCCCCTACTGGAAATATATATGATGATGACAATAAGTCATGGGGGGTGATGGGGGCAAAGTCTCCGGGTAACAAAATAATTTACCCAACACCTGGCCGTGGGATACAATAAAGGTTTGAGGGGGGCTTTGTCCCCCTCACCCCCGATGAATTATTGTCATTATCATTTATATTACCAACAGGGGCAAAAAACAGCAGTCAAATTAGTCGCAAATGTAACTGGGAGCGTGCCACTATGACGCGAATGTAACTGCGAGCGTGCCACTATGACGCGAATGTAACTGGGAGCGTGCCACTATGACGCGAATGTAACTGGGAGCGTGCCACTATGACGCGAATGTAACTGGGAGCGAGCCACTATGACGCGAATGTAACTGGGAGCGTGCCACTATGACGCGAATGTAACTGGGAGCGTGCCACTATGACGCCAATGTAACTGCGAGCGTGCCACTATGACGCGAATGTAACTGCGAGCGAGCGTGCGACTATGTAAACAAAGCCGACGGTACACCTGTTAACACAACCCTTACCCAAATAATGTATATATATATTTATATATACAGTATATATATATATACAGTATATATATATATATATATATATATATATATCAGTAATGACCGTCAATTTGCGAACATTTGCTTGAATTTAACAAAAACAAACAAATATATAAATACATCAATATATAGCCTAAATAAACACAAATATTGAAAACAACTAGTCTCAATATTAAATCTACGGTTGGCCATGAAGTGCACTTTTACCCAAATTGGACCTACATCAAAATTGAGCCTAGCTGCTAAAAATATATACAGTGTATATATATATAGATAAATACAGAAGCTCAAGTTAGTATCTGAACTCAGCACACCAGAATATGGCAGGCTATAATGTGTATTAAACTTTAAGTGTAAATACTTCTCAATAGTGGGCTATTGTACGATTCTTGTAGCCTAGTTGTTACGTTTTGGTCAGAAATGGATGACTTAGACATAGTAATTGAAAAGTTTTCATGCTTGATATACGGTACACTAATTCGCACTACCTTCGGCTAATCTCCTTTCTCTCCATCCCTCCTTCTTATCATATCAGTATATCATATCGGTATTGGTAACACTGCGTTGTGCTAAAGTGTCGTGAATCACCTTCCACCGTTTTTGCTCTATTTTGTGATATTTTGGAGCCGTTCATTATCCCATACATTACAGAAGTGACTCTAAAGGCCAAGTGACTAACATAAACAGAGAAAATAGAAAACTCAGTGTCAAGTTACTTTATAAACTTGAGTAATAAGAAGGGAAGACAAGATGGCCGCCTCCATGAAAGAAGTAAATAATCATTGGACAGGTATTTACCCCTGCACAGCATGCCAGAAACACTGAACAACTGGCATAACATGTAGTCGTTGTCATAATGTGGAGCCACTACAGCTGCACATTTTTACCAGACTACTACATTAAAACCTTAACCACCAGAAATCGAAAATACACATGCCTGTCTTGTACCAAAGAAAATATCACAAATTATAGTGACCTACTCGGTGAACTTGGGGAATGCAAGACAGCTGAACTAGAGGATGGAAAGAAAGAACAAGACAAACAAGAAGAGGCCACACCAACACCTAGCACATCTGATCAACCAAAAGTTCCAGAACCCCCCAAAGGACGCTAGGGACACCTCTAGCCTATCTCAAGAAATTCCTCCCACACAGGGATACGCCAGAAGCAGCCAAAATGCTCCTACAAACGGGATCCAGGAGCAACTGAACCCACAACCACAACAAGAACAGGTGAACGAAGTGCTGTAAATACAAATTCAAATAGGCCTAGATGTGATACCAGTACCATCCTTAAGAAAAAACAAATGGTAGTATGCAAGTACTACCTAAGAAATGATGCGGATATGGAGTAGTTGGCATGGGATGCTAACAAGCACACCCAAAAATATGTGCAAAATTCATGAAGCATGGTCGGTATGAAAGGGTCGGCTGCAAGCTTGGATGGAAGTGTGTCGACTACCATCAATTTGTATGCAGAAACTCACTTAGCAAAAGGTCATGCGATTGCAGAGACTGCAATCTTCCCCACATCAAGGGAACTAATATACTGACACCCAGCAACAATGTCAACAAACAAAGGGAACAAGATACAGGACACATCCAAAGAGAAATGCCTTCAACATCAACACGTGATGTACAACTAGACAGCTAACGCAATATGGTTTCAGAAGCTGGCCAACCATTCAGCAAACTGGAAAGGACAGACCAGCCGCGGTACACAAGACTATGCCCGATCAAAGTGCTTTTTTAGAGTTACTGATGGAACGTCTTCTGGAAGTGAAAAAACAGTCTCAGGCAATAATGGGGAGAGTCCTAGCCCAAAATAAAGGGCCAGACATGAAACCCAGAGGAAGGTGCAGTTGCCACTAAATAGTTTTTATGTTGGCAATATCAGAGGACTTTACCCACAAAATAACCAATGTAAAGTTCCATTGTTTTCAGATATCGCAGAGGAAGATAACTGACTCTTTCTAGCCCTCACAGAAACACACTTGAACAAAACGCATTTTGGATGCAGAAATTAAAGTCTAAAACTTCACACTGTTCAGAGCCAACAGAGCAGATAAAAAACATGGAGGAGTAGCACTTTACCTGAGGGAGTATACTGTATGGCTGCAAATTCTGAAACACTAGTTGCATTTTCAAATGGTACAACAGAGCTACTAGCAGTACACTTAAGAAAAATGTACATGCTCATCCTAATTTTGTATCGACCTCCAAACACCACAGGGGAAACTTTCAAGGAGGTTACAGAGAAGATACGATTACTCCTACAACATCTGCCAACACCCTCCACTAATATCACTATCACAGGTGATTTCAACCTGCCCATCATAAAATGGACAGCCATGAAAATAAATGGAGGATCCAGAGATGAAAAGCAGCAAGCCGAAGAATTAATGACTACCATCAACTCTGCAAACCTGAAGCAATTCATTGAGAACCCTACAAGAAGCAACAACACTCTGGACTTACTATTTAACAACAACTCGACCTGGTACACTCATATGAAACTGTCAAAACTGTAATGTCCGACAACAGCCTCATCAAAGTTATGACCCCAATTTTTCTCACAACCCAGAATATGCCAATATGACTAAGAGCATAACTAGCAGAAACTGATTGGAGGGCACTATTCAAAGATGACAACGTCGACGAAACTCTCAGTATCCTTCAGAAACGATATTTCGAGTTCTGTAAAAACATCATACCACCCAAATAAAATAGGAAGCAAATATAACAGATTCCCAGGGACAGAAGAATACTAATGAAAAAAATGACAAACATAAAAGCCAAGCTAAGGAAGACCAGCCATGCACACACTATCACCATTAAACTGCAAGGAGATCTCGACGAAATCGAATGAAAACTCATCAAGTCACACCGAGAGCAAAGAACCTGTGAAGAACTCCGAGCAGTTGTAAACATCCAAGTGAATAGCAAATTCTTCCATGCATACACAAAAAGGAGACTCAAGAACACCTCAACAATAGGGCTGCTTGCGAAACCCACTGGTGAACTTGAGAGTGACCCAACCGAATGAAGAAATGAAAATTGCAATTACCTTCTTTGACAACGCTTCGGGAGTACCACATCAACTCTCCTTGGTAGCAGTATCAACAGACGACATAATAGCAGCCATTGACAAGATTGGACCAAACTCTGCAGCAGGACCAGATGACTTTCATGCCCAATTGCTGAAAAACTGCAAACATCAGCCAGCCTGGCCTCTGAAATTGCAGTGGAGCAAGTCTCTTCAAACTGGCTATGTACCACTAACCCTAAAAGAAGGTACCATCACACCAATCCACAATGGGGGTAATCCTCCCATATCCCTATTTATGAAGTTAGGTTAAGGTGGTAGGATTAATGTTTTGGTTTATTTATTTACTAATTTAATTATGTTTTTAGTTTCCTTCCCCCTTAAGCATAAGACTCAGGAATTACAAGATAAAAGTGTCTTTAGTGATTTTGGAGGCGAAGTATTGGTGAAATGTAAGAAATGATTAATGTACAGGTTTGTGCTAAAATATAATATATATACACAAATATTACTGGACCCACAGTTAAAGACCTCTGTTAGGTCCTCCTTGACACTTTTTTTTAAAGGGGAGATGGTATATTTAATGGTCTATTTATTATATTTTGTTGTTTTACGTTTCCTCCCTAGACCTCCATCAAGCTTAAAAAAATACCCCTCCTTCTAGACAAATTTGTTCAGTATTTGGCAGACAAATGCCCCGGTTTCTCTAAAATTGTAGGCTCTCTATCGATCGCTAATATTAAATCGACACCTAAATGGCACAACAAATTATAACATTGACAACTAAATGGGGTGAACGGTATTAAAATCGCCAAGCTTATGGGGCAAACGTCTTTAAATCTCAAAACTAAACATGAGGGAGAAGGAGGTCCAGAAACACCTGTAACCCCCTTAAGGAATCTTCCGGGTGATTAAACATTCATAACCCCACGTCGAAGGGTTTGAGATTCTAATATTTCCCCTTACTCAGGCCCTTGTCACCTGACCTGACCTCCTCTGGGAAACTCAAGAAGGTGCAATAACATAGTAGGTTGAGAGAGGAATATTCTACTAGTGTAGTATATGTACATTACACATTAATGTTTGTAATTATTATTCATGTGAATTTGCATTACTCTGTTCATATATAATGGAACACTCGTAATTGGTTATTTGGAAAGCCTTCAGCAACAAAGTTTCCTAGAATGTTGAAATTTTTAACTAAAATGTAAAATTTATGAAGAAAACGAAAAACTACAAGGCATATGTAAAAATAGATTGACTGTGCAGTCTTCAATATCACCTAAGTGAGTTACAATAGATGTCATTGTAGACTGCAATGTCGGATGTCGGATGTCGGATGTCGGACAATATAGCATCATATTTAATCAATGTTGTTTTGAGTGGTATGATTCTCTATATTGATGTAAATACCAGAAATAAATGACATCGTGAACGTCAACCAAAGAGACAACACAGTAAAGCACACAGACGACTAAGAAGAGGAAACTTGGAATATCTATCACAGAACTTTGAGGTAGTGTTGCTGTATATAGTACATCAATGAACTTCAATCGACGTCATTAAATTATCTCCAATTGTTATAATGGAACATTTTATTTATCTTGATTTGTTATATATACACAAGTATGTAAGCAAATAAAACAAATTATAATTAGTTAGGGTAAGCTGCGTTATACTCGATAAACCAATGAAAACTGGTTGTGCGACAAAAAGATAAAGAGGAAGACAATATGCAGATGAACTTTCAGACAACCAGTTTATATGAATAATATGCCACCAAACTCATACTACAGCATCTCCACCCTAGTGATCGAGAATAGAGTTACAAGGGAAGATATGTGCAAACTCACACTGCCTCAGCACTTCCTGGATCAAGAAGGGTACATCAGCCGCTAACTTCCCCTCTCGCTCGCGCCTCTTTTCCATACAGTGCCCCACCAAAGGACTACAGCCAAAGAGCCAAAACTACTTACCAGAATATCCAGGTTAGCGAGGATACACATATCTGTATTGACCTTTAACCCTTTTGGGCTTATTTGGGCATATTCAGGCCCTCCTGAATGATAAATCAAGTATCTGCATGAAAGGAAATGTATTCAGCAAAAAACTAGGCGCTAAAAGCTTCAAAATGAGACCAAAACGAGCTACGTAGCACTCGTGGTTCTCATACAGTGGTAGCAGTAACATGGGAGTTTAGCGTATAGCGGCATATTTTTCCCAGCTATGCTCACTACTGGCTACACTGCCGGCCTCTTGAGAACACAGGGAACATGGGTTAATGGGCGGCGGTAAGCCCTGGGAGTCGGCTGTCTGGCCCGCTGCGCTCCCGGCCATTTGCACTCGATTTTAACCCTTTAAAAGCCCTAATAATGCTCCTAACTTGCTGCAAATTGGAGGTGGACTTAAGTCCGGCCTCGATCTTTAAGGTTTAAACGGCGAAGCGATGGTATTTGAAAGTGCCCGCCAGGCGAACATATTGAGGCTCATTCCCGACTAAGATAGGCATTATCCGATAAATATCATTATTACCTATTCATATGTGCCTATTTTAAGTTTGATATGAAGATATTAACATTTAATAGCAATAAAACAAGTGGGAACAGTATTTGGGGGGTGAAAAAGACAAAACATTTCCAACTTCTACATTCATGTGAGGAGAACCGGCGAGGCACACACCATCCCTCTCTCACTTATCGATCGACACTGATGTCTTGCTAGTGAAGTCTCTCTCTTGCTACGATCTCTATATGCGTCCCCTTCGACCTAGAAACTGGGTGGGGGATATTGGCTCGGAAAATAAACCGATAAACAAGGGAATAAGAGGAAAAATAGGTGATAATTGAAGGGGCGGGGGAAGATGGGGGGTTTGGACACATGTGGAGGAGTGATAGAAGGAATGTAGGGGAATTATCTCACTTAATCATATATTCCTTTGTTTAGAGGGCCACTGGGGTATTTTAACAGTTTTTTTTTAGGCCGTGGATCTTAAGAAACCTGTCGCCTTCGCCTAGTAAAACCTCTTAAAAGTTTTTGCGCCGTTCCCAGATAAATACCTATCAAAAGAACCCTGACAAGAACACCAGGCAAGTAGAACACCCAGAAACTGTGTGTTTAACCACAATTTTTGTGTCTCAGATCAGAGAAACCCTTACCTATAACATAGACTCAATGATCTGTATGCAACCCACATGTTGCAGAAAGTAACTTTCAGATTCCAACTATGATGACGCCAAACTAATCAACTAGGACATCGACGGGCTATGCCAGGGCTCTCAAAGCTATGGACCCTGAGCCCCATCGCCACATTACAGCCACCACCGATGCCAAAGACAGTGTCTCCCCTTGAATTGCTACTTTATACCCACGAACGACTCACCCGCTTTGTCGGGACAATACCTCAAGACTTATGGTGAGACATACTGATCAACCTGAGACATACTTGACCTTTAATATTTGAATAAGCCAAATTAGTTTAATTATTGAACTCTATGCAATGCACCTATACACACACACATTAACTAATAGATGCACACACAATGTAGACGCACATCAATAAACGCAGATACATCACACATAAATGTGCATACACATTGATACACACTCAATTACGAATACAAACACACAAACTTAGTAACATACATAAGAAATGTTACTCTCTCTCGTTCACCCACACACAATAATAATTATAAACAATTACCAAAACACACCCCACACTAAAGGATAGCCCCTTAGACTGATCCAAATATAACAGGTGACACAAGTTCCTGCCATAACTCACTCCAGATGAACCTTGATGACCCGTTAACACACCACAAAGTTCCTGCCATGACTCCCTCCAGACGAGCCTTGAGGACCCGCTGACACACCACAAAGTTCCTGCCATGACTCCCTCCAGACGAGCCTTGAGGACCCACTGACACACCACAAAGCTCCTGCCATGACTCCCTCCAGACGAGCCTTGAGATCCCACTGACACACTACAAAGTTCTTGCCATGACTCCCTCCAGACGAGCCTTGAGGTCCGGCTGACATGCCACAAAGTTCCTGCCATGACTTCCTCCAGGCGAGCCTTGAGGCCGACACACCACACAGTTCCTGCCATGACTCCCTCCAGACGCGCCTTGAGGACCCGCTGACACACCACACAGTTCCTGTCATGACTCCCTCCAGACGAGCCTTGAGGACCTACTGACACACCACAAAGTTCTTGCCATGACTCCCTCCAGACGCGCCTTGAGGACCCGCTGACACACCACACAGTTCCTGTCATGACTCCCTCCAGACGAGCCTTGAGGACCTACTGACACACCACAAAGTTCCTGCCATGACTCCCTCCAGACGAGCCATGAGGACCCCCTCACACATCACAAAGTTCCTGTCATGACTCCCTCCAGACGAGCCTTGAGGACCCGCTGACACACCACAAAGTTCCTGCCATGACTCCTTCCAGACGAGCCTTGAGGACCTCTGACCCACCACAAAGTTCACCCGTCCGTCAGTCACCCAGGGCAGAGGGGATTGTACTCTATATTTGTAATTCCTATTATTTTATATTTTTGTTTTGAGTATATTTCTAGACCTTTATCAAACTTTAACAATAAATAAATACATAAAGAAACACACAATACATTAACCAAATATAGTAACCCCCCTGAATAGCACTTGTCCAAATATAATTAAATATGAAACCAATAAAGATTACCCAGTTACTTCAATTGCCCTTAGATTGAAAACCTACACCGTATATAACAATTGTATGACCCTTTCAATATACTATTATGCATTTCTTTTGTGTTGTCTGGCAATTATTAGACGATTTTATTTAGATTAGGAAGGGTATATGGAAGTCAGAAGGTTAACCGAGATAGCATTTACCTGTTTCATTGCCTTTGCCCTAAGCTGTACAAAATCGTTTAATAATAGCCAGAATAAACTGTCAAAATGTGTCATATTCTTCAAAGGGTTAACCAAATTTGTTGAAGTTAAGCACAGTATTTTCTGAATAATTGACATGTTGACATTGTACACTCTGATGCCATACTGCAAAGGAAGTTATTTAAACAAATAAATTTAGATATTATAGTTATATGTTCATAAACAAAAAAAAAGGCGGTCCACGAATTCTTATGAGTGGGCTAGAGACTATGGCATCAGAGCGTTCTTCAACAAACGCACCGATCCTTTGATGGTACAGTCTGGATATTGAATCCTCGTTTTCGAAATACGACCTTTCTAACTCGCTCATACGAATTCGTGAACCCCCTATATATTTCTTAATGCAATCATAACTATCTGGATATATTTCTGGATAGAGCTTACTTTTCGATACATAGTAAAATTACAGTTTTGAAGTTGATGAATACAACATTATATTCATATATATGTTCCCAGACATAATAATTATACCTCCATAATCAGAAGTAGGCGAAGTCCAGACTATCGCATCCGAGTATACCTTTAACCCATTCAGTAGCGGTGACGTCCATTTAATTATGTTCTGGCAACTATTATTTTGTTTTGTTTCAGATTAGGAAGGACGTCTCTCCATTAAAAGGCTGCAGACTATCTCGATGAATCCTTTTAGCTACCATATATCCTTTCTAAGCTTCATAAAATCGGCCAGATGTAGCTGAAGTAACAAAGACTTCGCCGGTAGAAAAAGGGTTAATTAATATCCTTCAATATAATTGCGCCTTCGTTCCTTTTCCTATCCAATCCTCCTTTTCTCCTCTCCCTCTTTCTCTCCTATCCTTCCTTCTCTCCTCTCCTCTTCTCCCTCTTCTTTTCCCTTCTCCTCTCCTCTTTCTTCCTATCCTTCTCTCTATCCTTTTCTCCTCTCCCTCCTTCTCTTTCTTTCTCTAATCCTTCCTTCTCTCCCTCCTCTTCTCCCTCTCTTTTTTCTCCTCCCTCCTTCTCTCCTCTCCCTCTTATCTCCTCTCCCTCCTTCTTTCCTCTCCCTCCTTCCTTCTCTCCTTTCTCTTTTTTCCTTCCTTCTCTCCTCTCCCTCTTTCTGTCCTCTCCCTTTTTATCTCCTCTCTCTCCTTTCCTTCCTTCTCTCCTATCCCTCCTTCCCTCCTCCTCTCCTCTCCTTTCCTTCCTTCGCTCCTCTCCCTCCTTCTCTTCTCTCCCTCCTTCTCTCCTCTCCCTCCTCTCCTCTCCCTCTTTCTCTCCTATCCTTCCTTCTCTCCTCTCCTCTCCCTCCTGGTCCGTGGCCAACTAACCAAGTTCTGCGCCGGGGCACCCAGGACCAGAAAGCGATTCTGTATCCCAGGTGGCGGCGTGGACGACATTGTTGCGGCTGTGGAAGAGGTTTCCAGGCGTGCCCCCGCAAGCACCACGTACGTCATCCACGTTGGATCTAACGATGTCCAACGGACGCGGTCAGAGGAACTACTTTGCAAGTACCGGCGGCTGATCAGGTCCTTCAAGGAAAAATCTAATAGAATCTTAATTTCAGGAATTGTTCCCCGGATTGATGTAGAAAACCGATTCTACAACATAGCTACCAGTACAAATCGCCGACTAGCCAAACTCTGCAGGGAGGAGGACATCGGCTTTGTCGACACGTGGGATCATTTTTACTATGATAAATCTTTGTTTTCAGGAGATGGTGTACATCTCAATAAAGTAGGAGCTGCACGTCTTGGTCGTCTGCTGAACATGCAGTCAAGGATTTCCATTAAAAAAACGGGGTCAACCAGACCCAGACAGGGTAGTGTAAGTCAAATACGAACTGAACATTCAGACAATGCACAATCAGTAGCATCCAACTCTAATACTCTTAAGGTGTTTTATGTAAATGTTCGTAGCATACGCAATACATTTTCAGATCTAGAGGAAATCGTGTTTACAGAACATTATGATATAATCGGCATTACAGAATCTTGGTTAAATACGGAAGACAGAGACTTTTTAGCCGAATTTACGCTTCCTGGTTATACAATGTTTGAGAAAAGTTGGATCAATAGAAATGGAGGAGGAGTTGTGTTTTTTATATAGGAAAGTCTTTATCCCGTCTTAATGTCAAAACCTCAAATTGCGAATATAGACATATCTTACGTACTATTAAATAATAAACGAGGAACTAAAATAACACTAGCTTTATTATACAGACCTCCATCTCAATCATTGCAAACTGACAGTGAAATTTATGAACAAATTGCAGAAATAACTAACATACAAGATACCGTAATTCTTGGCAACTTACCCGTGACTAAATGGGGCGATATTCTTACTTCACACTCTGGACACGACCTCTATGCTAACTTGCAAGACAGTTCACTTTTTCAATTTGTACAATCTCCGACCCGTGGCAATAATGTGCTTGACCTTGTACTTGCAACAAATGAAGAATTAATAGAGAATTTGAATGTTGGTGATGAATTCAGTAACAGCGACGATCGTACGATAACTTTCACTTTAAAGTTTACTAGTAACAAATCAAATAGCAGCATTGAGAAAGTCCCTAATTTCAAGAAAGCAAATGTTCATAAACTTAAATCAAAGCTTAAAGAAACTGACTGGAGCTTTCTGACCAACAATAACGACATAAATACATCTTGGGAGTGTTTCACAACCACTTACCTTAAGGCAGTGCAAGACTGCATACCATCGAAAATACGGCGTCCAGGCCATAATGATAAGCCCAAATGGTGGAATAAAGATATTTGAGACTGTCTGCTTGCTAAAAAATTTGCTAATGATAGATTCAAATCCTCACAAAATGACGAAGAACGGGTGAAATTTGCAGAGCTGCGACGCAAAGCCAAAAAGTTAATTAAGCAAAGTAAAAAGATCCTGGAGATACATGTTGCGAATCAAAGTAAAACAAACCCGAAAGAATTCTATAGTTATATGAAAAAGAAAAAAGTAGTTACTTCAACTGTTGGACCGTTAGTCGATGAAAATGGAGAATACACCAAAGACGAAGTACAAATGAGTAATGCCCTCAATACCTTCTTTGCATCAGTTTTTACAACCGAAGACCTCAGTGATATCCCTACACCATCGCCGATTCAGATTGAAAATTCAGATGTTCTAAGCAATATCACCGTTACAGAGAGAGAAGTATTGAATTGTTTAGATAAACTCAAGGTAAATAAGACGCCTGGACCTGATACAATCTCGCCTAGAGTTCTAAAGGAAGCTAAGGATGAGCTCTCCAAACCACTGACATTGCTATTCAATGAATCCTTGCAGTCTGGGACTATGCCTGATCAGTGGAAGCTAGCCAACGTAACACCGATATTAAAAAAAGGCAGCAAATCCCTACCCCGTAACTATCGTCCAATTAGCTTAACCTCAATTGTATGTAAAATGCTAGAAACGGTCATAAGAGACAGACTCGTAAATCACTTAGAGGCAAATAACTTACTTAAAGATACTCAACACGTCTTTCGTAAAAAACGCTCCTGTTAAACAAACCTCTTAGACTTCTTCCACGATATCCTCAACCTCTACGATGAGAGTAAAGCTGTAGATATTATATATGCCTTGATTTTCAAAAGGCCTTTGACAAAGTTCCCCACAAACGTTTACTGCTAAAACTAAAAGCGCATGGAATACAAGACGGTGTGTTGAAATGGATAGAAAATTGGCTCAGCGACAGAAAGCAAAGAGTAGTCATAAACGGTAAGGCATCTAAATGGACCAATGTAATTAGCGGGGTACCCCAGGGATCGGTACTAGGACCAATTATCTTTCTAATTTACATCAACGACATAGATGAGGGTCTCACCTGTACAATCTCAAAATTTGCTGACGATACAAAAATTGCAAATAGCGTACTCTCAAAAGAACAAGTTGACGATATGCAACACAATCTAGATAAATTGTCATGTTGGGCCCAAATTTGGCAAATGAGTTTCAATGCAGATAAATGTAAAGTACTACATATCGGATACCTAAATGAGAAAGCAAACTATTCGATGAATGACACTCAGCTTAAGAATGTAAACAGAGAAACCGATCTGGGAGTAACAATATCGAGTAATCTAAAACCGAGTCAACAATGTTCAGAAGTTGTTAAGAAGGCAAACAAAATAATTGGCTTTATAGGCAGGTCATTTGAGCATAAATCCAAAGAAGTTATCCTAACCCTTTACAATTCCTTAGTCCGCCCTCTTCTGGAATACTGCGTTCAATCCTGGTGCCCTTATTACCAAAAAGATATAAACAAGCTAGAACGAGTTCAACGTAGAGTTACCAAAATGATACCTAGCCTAAAGAACAAACCATACGAAAAGCGTCTTAGAGAAATAAATCTATTTCCTTTAACCCAGCGCAGATTAAGAGGTGACTTAATTCAAGTGTTCAAAATCATCAAAGGCATCGACAATATAAACTGTAGTAAGTACTTCACTATCGACCAATCCAATTTCACGCGGGGAAACGGTTGCAAAATTATTGGTAAATCTTTTAACTCACACGAATCTAAGAATTTCTTCTTCAATCGAGTTGTCAACTTGTGGAATGGGCTTCCCCGAGACGTTATAGACTGCAGCACCGTTGATTAATTTAAACTCCGCTTAGACAAATATCTCGCATCAAACCCGCGACTGACTGCGTTTGTAAATGAATAACTTAATTTTATCCCCCCCTCAGTTACTAACCCCTCTGTCCCCTACTAACTTCTGTTACGTCCTGGGATATATAAACACTGAGCTCTTTCTATTGGACTAGGTATGCGGCAACAAGCAACAACGGAAAACGCTAGATCCAACCCTTATCTATAAACCCAGGCAACAAACCACCCTAAACCGTCAAGAGTCCTGCCTGGACAACGAGGTATCCTATGACTCGGTTACAGGGTGCACGCACTATAGACTGCTGATAGTCAAGCAGGCTATATAAAAGATCACACAATTAAGTTGACTTAAAGCTTCAAGGAAAAGATAGATAACGGAATTAAATTGCAGAAACAATTTAATAACAAACTAGAAGAAAGTACATTTAACGTTACGTTAATTAATACAACTAATCACCCCTGCGTGAAAGAAGGTGAAAGCAAACAGTCCTCAAAACATCGTACAGGTAGACAAGATGCGGGTTTCTAAACTGCATGTGGCTACTGTAGGATCTGATGCTTAGCAAAGAAAGTACGTTACGGATTTAGAGAACTCTTAACTCATAAGCAGGAATAAATACTAGTGATAGGTCATACAGTGTATAATGGCATAGTTATAATTAAATAAAGGTAGCAACTCGCAACATAACCACATACAGGTGTGCTTCTCACTCTTAGTCAGGCAAGCCTGGTCGGACAGAGTCTCTAAGCCACACCCTGACTCACAATGCTCACAAAAACGGTAAACTGTGGCACAATAACAAGCATACAGAGATCATAAACCCCTAGCTGTTAATCTGCCAGGTGGCAGAGGTCTAGCCGGAAGGATATAGGCTTCGGATACCCGGGCTGAGCCACCTGCTCTAGCCTAGGGACGTTCCCAAGTCTGTGCGCCAAATTACTCTAATTGAAAGGGTGCTCTCTTGAGAGACTCAGATCGCAAGTATCTGACTCTCTCCTGGCGACCCTAAAACAAAAGCAAGACGTGCTAGCGCAGTGCTGAGTGGACTAGGCAAGGGCCCTCACACAACACAACACTAGACACACAGGGACACAGACAAGAAAATGCCCCCAGACTCCCACGGGTATCCTAGTAAAGTCGTGCGGGTCCACAGGACTCGCACCAGCAGACTTTACTTAAAGGATCGCAAAAAGCCTCCCCTCCGGTCTAGCCC
Source organism: Paralithodes platypus (assembly GCA_032716605.1). NCBI lineage: Eukaryota > Metazoa > Arthropoda > Malacostraca > Decapoda > Lithodidae > Paralithodes > Paralithodes platypus. The sequence goes on along the minus strand of CM064547.1, from coordinate 14,032,301 downwards.
CTGCTAACCTGACACAAGAACACACTAGCAAGCATGAAACCACCAAATATGAGACAACAAAAAGCTTCCTAGGTCTCATTAACAATTACGTCTCTGCATAAGGCCCAAATCCTATCTACTTATCTGAGAGCTCGTCGTCGCATAGGCCGCTCGTAAGGTGTTAATACAATAATAGATATAAGGTCTATCAAGGGGACGGGATAATTAAATAGATTGGTGAAGTAGTGGAAAGAAGGTATACAAAGTAAGAGAGAACGTTTCTAAGTGGGGTTGAGAGGGATAGATATCAAGGGGGTCCGAAGGGTACGACAGTGAGGTGAGCTCTAAGTCTTGAATCTGTCTGGACCCCGCCCTAGGCATGCAGAATACATCCCAGGCTTGGCAACACTCAACACAGTTGCCGGGTCAAAATCGTCTACCCCGTGCGTGAGTCGAAACTAAGCCTAACGTTGCAATCAAATGCATATGGTAACATCAGGCTCGTCCCAAGCTGGACTCTCCGCGCGAAGCAACGTCCCCCAGCCGGTCTCTCTCTCCCGCTCGTCTCCTCCTACTCTCACTAGACTTACATCTTATATATTATAATGAAACAATCAACTATCGAGAATAAAATATACTAAGATGCGTTGGTTAAGAATAAGGGCAGCTACAAGCTGTGAAACAACATAAGAATATCCCAGACATTAGTTACATTGTCGTAAGATATATACTAAGGAAAAGCCGGCTGGCCGGCTGCCACCAGCCCGTTTCTAAATGGCTGGGCAGCCGACGCGCGCGCATGCCCGCACATGGCTACTATGCAGAAGCGTCACACTTCCTAATCCTGCCACGGACATTAGTTCTAGGGCAGTAGTTCCCTTTCCAATGTTCCCTTACCCACTCTAAACCACTGGTTGGACACTTGATCCTCAGTGTTTTGGAGGACATGCAGCCTAGAAGGGCCACTAGACCTGTTGTAGCTTCATTTCCTTTGTACTCCTTTGTACTCCTTCTCTCCTCTCCCTCCTTCTCTCCTCTCCCTCCTTCTCTGCTCTCCTTCCTTCTCTCCTCTCCTCTCCCTCCTTCTCTGCTCTCCTTCCTTCTCTCCTCTCCCTCCTTCTCTGCTCTCCTTCCTTCTCTCCTCTCCCTCCTTCTCTGCTCTCCTTCCTTCTCTCCTCTCCCTCCTTCCTTCTCTCCTCTCCTCTCCCTCCTTCTCTGCTCTCCTTCCTTCTCTCCTCTCCCTCCTTCTCTGCTCTCCTTCCTTCTCTCCTCTCCCTCCTTCTCTCCTCTCCCTCCTTCTCTTCTCACCCACCTTCTCTCCTCTCCCTCCTTCTCTCCTCTCCCTCCTTCTCTCCTCTCCCTCCTTCTCTGCTCTCCCTCCTTCTCTTCTCACCCACCTTCTCTCCTCTCCCTCCTTCTCTCCTCTCCCTCCTTCTCTCCTCTCCCTCCTTCTCTCCTCTCCCTCTTTCTCTCCTATCCTTCCTTCTCTCCTCTCCCTCTTTCTCTCCTCTCCCTCCTTCTCTCCTCTCCCTCCTTCTCTCCTCTCCCTCCTTCTCTCCTCTCCCTCTTTTTCTCCTCTCCCTCCTTCTCTCCTCTCCTTCCTTCTCTCCGCTCCCTCCTTCTCTCCTCTCCCTCTTTCTCTCCTCTCCCTCCTTCTCTCCTCTCCCTCCTTCTCTCCTCTCCCTCCTTCTTTCCTCTCCCTCCTTCTCTCCTCTCCCTCCTTCTCTCCTCTCCCACCTTCTCTCCTCTCCCTCCTTCTCTCCTCTCCCTCCTTTTCTCCTCTCCCTTCTTCTCTCGTCTCCCTCTTTCTCTCCTCTCCCTCCTTCTCTCCTCTCCCACCTTCTCTCCTCTCCCTCCTTCTCTCCTCTCCCTCCTTCTCTCCTCTCCCTCCTTCTCTCCTTTCCCTTCTTCTCTCGTCTCCCTCTTTCTCTCCTCTCTCCTTTGCTAAACTAAGTGAAATTATTCAGCCGTAGGATTGACCACTTAACCCTTATTTAGCGGCGAGCAACATAAGTCGAGTTAAATAAAGCTGGACTATGTGGCGGCGCTCGACATAACTCGAGTGGCAATTTCAGCACGTAATGTGGCTGAGAGAGAGAGACAAGTGGTGGCAGGAGACTAGCGAGCGTATGACTGCTCCAGACCACCGCGGCGAACCTACTGACACAAATCTCAGCTCCCTCCTCCCTCTCTCACTCGCTACATACTCAATTATGTACCGAAAGTACCGAATTACCTGCTTTTTGCACTCGCGTTGCACGGTTATTGCAAGAAAACTATCCATCATACAAGGATCGTTATGGTGTCATTCGAAAGCTCTGTTTATGCCCTTTCAGGGATAGGTACTTGTTTTACGTTCTGGGTCTTATTTAGGCATGAAAATGATCACGTAAACAGCCCTATTTTGGCTAAAAACACCCCGCTGTGCGGTACACATAAATAAACCGCATAGGCCGCTCGTAAGGTGTTAAGTATTATGACGCATTTTGACTGTTTTTCTGGCAATTGTTAGATGATTTTAGACAGCTTAAGAATGATCTGTGGGAATTACAAGGGTAAAGATTATCTCAACTAAGCCCCTGACTTCCATAATTATGCCCTACCTATTTGGCATACAATCATAAACTGTAAAATTATGTCATAACTGTCATAATCCTCAATGGGTTAACATGCTGTGATTAACCCCTTTTATACAGGCGACGTCTGTTGAATGTTATTCTTGCTAGATTTAAGCTCGTTTGTTGGGTTAAGAAATATTTGTGGTAGTAAAAAATGAAAACGTTAAAGTAAGATAGTTCGAAGCCTCTTAATTGCAGGAGGCCTCATTTTACCCCTCTAACACCGTGACGCCTTTTTACCTTTGATTCTGGCTGAAATGAGATTATTATATGCAGCTTAAGAAGGACCTACGTTACTAATAGGGTTTATTGAGATCCTATTTACCCACTTAAGTAAAAGAGGTAGATTACAAGCTAAACAAAATTGTCTAGTGGTAACCAGAATATATATGAACATTACGTAATGGTGGTGAAGGGGTTAAGTTGATCAAAATCGTCTAACATTAGCCAGGATATAGTTAAAAGGACGGCACCAGTACTGAAATGGTTAAAGAGGGTAATTTGTATTTATATATCGGTACCCTGGCAAAATATAAACACTTTTTCCAATTACGAGAAAAGTGGGCAGCTTAATTATGTCTTTTTACTGAACACTTCGTTAGAGCACAGGGAAGCTGTAAAGGAAACTCTATTACTCTTGTCGTGTTTACCCCTCCAGTACCGGTGCCGTCATTTTTACTGTATTCTGGCTACCATTAAGCGATATAACTCAGTTCAAAAGTCTTCCAGCAATTAACAGGCTTCGAGCTATCTCATTTAACCCTTTTTATACCACAAATATAATTCTTACACTGCAGAATATCATCTAAGTATAGGCATAATGCAATTAAAATGACGTCGCCAGTACAGAAGGGGTTAAAGGGGTAAAACAAACACACACTTTTTACAATTATGAGGTAACTGGGTGGCATTCCTTTTGTCTTTTTACAGAAAACTTCGTCAGAAAAAGGGATTAAAATGTAAGGGGAAGTTGTTTTTTGCTGAACCCAATCTACATAATGTTACGACAGGGACTACGAATAAAACAAGGGCACTTAATGATTGGACTAGTAATAGGGCACTATGCAACAACGGTACGCTAGATCCAAACCCTCGAACTTATATGCCGGCGAACAAAAACACCTATACCCTCCAGAGTTAATCTGCGATAACGGGGTATCCTTAACTGGGCATAAATGTACTCTACTTCAGGCTAACCCACACTGGTATAGCCTGATAACAAACAAGATGCAAGTTATGTTAAAATGCATAAAAAGGAATCTATGGAAAGATCAATTAAATCACTGCAAGATTTTACACAATAAAAAGATGCTTCAATACAGTTACTCTAAACAACAATAAACTCGTCACTCCTATCTGAAAGAAAGTGAAGTATTGTCCTACAGCATAGACCTGGAAACTTCTGAAGAAAGTCTGATGCTCATAAGATGCTCGTATCTTAAACTATATAAAGGCAGGAGGCAGGACACCACACATGTAAATCAAATACACTAAAAGATAGGACATATAATGTTAACTGACACGAAAATACTATAAATGCGCAACGGTAGCAATGCTCGACACTAAAAGAAGTACTTCCTCATCAACGAAACAGTCTGCTATGGTTGTGCGGCTCAGCAACAACCTAGACTAATAAATGCTGTGAATAATAATGCGTACATATCAAAGAGCTTATATTAAATACTAATAAGTGTCTACTCAATTAATAATGTGTAGCTGGGATACTTGAGGTAAGGAACTGGGGTTGAGCAAGACAGGCTCGTAGCCTAGCGATGTCCTTAAGACTGCATCCTTTAAGTTACGTTAATTGACTAGGGTGCTCTCTCGATAGATCCAGATCACAAGTATCTGGTTCTATCCTGGCGACCCTCTAAAGACAAGCAAAGAGGCAGCAAAGTGTGGAACTGGTACAGGCCAAAACCCTCAGTCAACACAATGCTGCACTCGCAAAGGACGCAACCGAAAAGACAACCCAGGCTACCACAGGACCGGTCGAAGTCGTGTAGGTATAGGCAAACCGTACACACACAGGAGACAACGACTACAGTTACCTTATCCCAGTCTAGCATTAAATAAAAGAGCAGAAACACTAAATCAATAATAGAGACACACACAAAGTTCTTAACCTATACTAACTAAGAACCCACAAATCTATTCTAAGTACATGTAAATATCTCTGAGGACGGCGCATGCAATACAATGGGCCGGCTATGGAAACCGTATGCAGAACCCAAGGGGAGTGTTGTGCAGTTTACCCGCTGAGCCCCGGCTAGTTATAATATTTTGTTCACCCCAGTCCCAAGCTATTTTCACTTTTTGTTTTTGTTTGCTAAAATGGAAGACAAGGGTGAGAAATAAAAAAAAAAAAAAAAACTCACCTCGGATATTTTTTTTTGGAGGGGGAGGGGCGGGGCGGGGGGGGGGGGGGGGGGGGGGGCGGAGGGGGGGGAGAATCAACAAAATTTGTTGAGCCAAAATGGAAGAGAATGGTGAGAAATGAAGACAAAAATAAAAAAACACTCACCTCGGTCATTTGGGGGTCGGGGGGGGGGGGTCGAAAGTTCGTCTCCCCTGCATGACCACCCGCCCGGGAGCACTAGGGTGAAAACTGAGTATGGCATTGTACGGCATACATCCTAAGGAGTGTCTCACATATATCTCAAGCCTCTAGCTCCCATACGACCGGAGTAATGAAGGTTCAAAGTGGCGGTGAACTAAGGGTGTTAAGTATCCCCACTAAGCCCACCACCACCGGCCGCGCGGCTGTCTAGGCCCGCTCACACCTACCGGCCCGGCTCGCCCACACACTACAGTACCTCCCCCTCCTATTCTCCCGCCATTTCCTACCTTACGAGCCACGTAACTGATTTTAATATGCCGGACGCACGTGATGCGTCGCTGGGAGTTGGTGATCAAAAACTGCCGACGCATCACGTGCGACGCTGGGTCTCAATGGGTTAATAAAGGTTAGAGTATGGAAAGAGAGAATCGAGTGAGAGAAATAGTGATAAAGGAGGTGATCGGGAGAGAGTATGCAAGGGGATATGTTAGAAGCACGCGCGCCAAGCCTGTGCTGAGGAGAACAGCTCCTGGGAACCCTCATGGAGGAGGTTAGTTACATAGGAGCCCGCAAGGGCGCGATGGTCGGCCAATCACGGGCTGAGACGTCATAAGGCAGCAGGCGTCCTTAGGATGCGCCAGGATCCGCCAGCCAATCAAGGGCGTGGGAAAGCCCGCGCGCGAGCGGATAAAACTCCTCCGAGCGAGGGAGGCAGCACATACATACACACGCACACTGCCTACATCGCTCTTTCTCCTTAACTTTACACAATGCATCTTATATTCTATTAATGATATAAAACACTTCCCGTTGTCACAGACGAAAACAAAGGCCACCACTGGACTGTCTGTGACAATGCGATTACTAAGAAAGAAAGAACAACATTCTCGGATAACTGTAGCCCATTTCGATGTCCCTGGCAAGCGCTAGTAGCTAACGAGAGGCAATTCTGCCAACGCTGGTAGACGTCACAATAAGAACACAAATGGGAGTCTGCAGAGAGACGATTGGCCCACACAAGACGGATCCATTTCACACCCAACCTATCTCGTCTTCTCTCACATGTTTTAGTCCCACTAGTTTTGAGATATAATGACATTCGGCTTATTTGCTTGTAAATTTTAAGACATTTCTAGCCATTCAGGTATCGACTTTTTCCTGGCGAACGATAGGGAGCCTGTAATTTAGGAGAAGCTGGACACTTTTTTGCCAAAATATGTAAAAATGTATCTCGAAGTGGGCCCTTTGGTATGTGTGGGTGTGTGTGTGTGTGTGTGTAAGTATGCTCATTAGTGGAAACGAGAGTCAATATAATATTTATGAAGGGAAAGGGGGAGGGGGGGGGGGGGAACGATACCTCTACGACGTATTCTGACTAATATATATCTATAGCACATATACCAAAGCCACTCCAACACCACTACTTCCCTCTCAACTCTCTTCGAAAAGTAGATACGAAGTGCCGTTGTAAAGTTTTATCCATCAATACCTTCACCATCACCATATACAGACTAATAGCTATCTATCTATCTATCTATCTATTGCCTGACGCCGTGATCCCCGAAGGTGTGGCCACGAACGAACCACCCCCATGCACCTCTGTCCCCAGTCAGTCGACGCCCCTCCCCCCAACCAGCACCACCTTCGTTCATGTACTTCCTCACTCCATCCTTCCACCTCATATTCGGTCTACCTCTCCCCCTCTGTCCCTCCACCTCGCTCTCATACACCCTCTTAGTCATTCTCTCGCTTTCCATACGTTCCATATGGCCGAACCATCTCAAGTTGTTCCTTTTCACACTTTCCAGCACATCTACCTCCACACCACACCTCCTTCTTACTTCCTCATTAGTCTGTCTATCCCTCCATGTAACTCCGCACGCACTCCTTAAGTAATTCATTTCCACTGCTCTCACTCTTGGTCTGAGTCTCTCAACCAACGTCCATGCTTCGCTTCCGTAAGTCAGTGTCGGGATTACCACACTGTCATGCAAGGACTTCTTCACTTCCATACTGACCACCCTATTTCTTGTTACTGCTTTTAGCGTTCCTACAACCCTCTTCCCCTGTTGTACCCTCTCCCGCACCTCTTCATCCATAGTCCCATCTTTACTCAACACACTGCCCAGATACTTAAAAGAGTTGACGATCTCCATAGCCTGACCGTTCAGCTTCACCTCACACTCTGTGACTTCACCCCTTTCGAAGACCATAACCTTGCTCTTCCCCGTATTTACTTTCAAATTCCGTTTTTCGCACACTGTTCCAAACTCATTTACCAGAACCTGCAACTCCCATTCATTATCACTCATCAGAACTGTATCATCCGCAAACAGCAGTATAGGTAGCTTCCACTCAATTCCCTCCCTTTTCAGCGATACACCAACATCCACTGCTCTTGATAGTATTTCTTTCATAACTCCATCCATATATACAGTAAACAACCACGGGGACATCACACACCCCTATTTCAAACCAACATTCAGGTCAAAGAACTCGCTCTGCTCACTCTCCACACGTACTGCCGCCTTTGCACCCTCATACATGCTCTTCACTGCTTTCAGCAACTTGCCCTCTACTCCGTATATTCTAAGTACTTTCCACAAACCTTCTCTATCCACTCTGTCATAGGCCTTCTCCAAGTCCATAAAGGCAACATACACCTTTTGTTTCTTCTCCAGATACTTCTCCACAACACAATTCAGGGTAAAAATCTGATCTACACATCCTCTTCCCTTCCTAAAACCTCCCTGCTCGTCGCCTATCCATTTCTCCGTTCTCACTCTCACTCTCTCAATCACTACCCTACTGTATACCTTCCCTACTACGCTTAGAAGACATATTCCTCGGTGGTTACCACACACTCCTCTTTCCCCTTTGCCCTTATATAGGGGGACTATTATGCCAGTCTTCCAGTCATCGGGTGCACTCCCCTTCTCCCATGCTAGTTTGCACATTTTCCATACCCATTCTATCACTATCTCACCACCATACCTCAACATTTCCCCACACACTCCATCTGTTCCTGGTGCTTTCCCCAACTTCACTCTTTTCATGGCTTCCCACACTTCTGACCTCCTGATCCCCACCTCCTCCTCCACTACTTCTCTTCTTCTCCCTCCCATACCATATCCAGCTATGTTTGCTGGCTCTTCATTCCTTTCATTTAGCAACTCACTGAAGTACTCCCTCCATCTTTCGACTCTCTCTTGCTTCTCAGCTAGCATTCTCCCATTCTTATCTTTCACACCCTTACTGTTTCCCTTGCTACCTTCCCTAACTTTCTTGACTTCTTTCCAGAACAGTTTCTTACTCTCCCTCCATTTTACACTCAGATTCCTTCCAAATTCCTCATCTACTCTTCTCTTACTTTCCTTCACTACTCTCTTCACCACCCTCTTACTCTCCACGTACCTCGCTCGTTTCTGTCTCTCGGAATCTTCATTCCCTCTGCTACCCAACCACTCTCTATATGCTTTCTTCTTTTCTTCCACAGCTATTCGTACCTCTTCTGTCCACCATGCTGTACCTTTCACTCCCCTCCCTCTTCTCCTCACTCCACACACCTCCTCACATGCTGCACAGATCTCATCCTTAAACACCTTGCTCATCTCCTCCACTTCCTCCATAACTTCCAGGTCGAACCCACCTAGTCGTCTTTCCACTGCTCTCCTGTACTCCTCCCTGATTTCCTCCTCCTGACTAATAGCACATATAACAAATCCACTCCAACAGCTTCATCTCTCTCAAACACCCCTTCTCCCTTCTCAACACTCATCGTAAGTTATATGCGAGGTGCCGTTGTAAGAGTATATCCTTCAATACCTTCACCTGGCCATCTAACTAGGGAATTTATTTCAATGTGTGTATGTCTGCGGGTGTACATGTAGGCGCCCGTTATACTTAAATACAAAGGAGTACAAAGAAAAGCAAGATACAAGATATATATTGATCCTTACGATGCTGCTTGTATCTAAACTACAGATCCTATGTGACAATAGGAAAGGATAGCACAGTATAAACTGGTGCTATTCGTGTGTAAACACATTTAATCGAGGGTTAAGAGCGATATATTTATCTAGACGTTATTTTTAAATTTGAACAGTACTGCACTCAATGACGCTACTAGCTCGTCCAGTTCATAAGTTTACCACTCGATACAAAAATAAATGCTTCGCCTCATGCGAGTAAAAACACTTTCCAACAATCTTTCAACCATTTCCTCTAGTGTAATTTGAGTGATCAATTGTAAAGTATTTGTAGACATATTTGTGTTACAAGCTTGTGTGTATGTATGTGAAGACTCGTGTACACAGTTAAGCCGCGTCTAGGTTACATAAAGCTAACAAAGTTTGAAAGAGCGGCGGCAACTTCTTATATATACCTAGAGATAGCCCACCAGATACCATTGTGAGTTGGGCCACCAGGGAGGGAGGGGGTTGTATACAGAGTCATCGAAGAGTGGGGAGCTAAATAGATGAATAGAAAATAGATATACATAGAACAATAGCAAAATAGATAGATCGAGAGATATAAAAACAAAAGACTACAGGAAGAAGTCGTATATGGAGCCATCGAATAGTGGGGAGATAGAGAGGTTGACCCCTTCTCAGCCAGTACATTTTTCTACCGAAAAATGTACAAATTATGTTCGAATGGGGGTCTTGGGGGTATTCTTTTTTGTTTAAGCTTGATGAACATCTAGGGAACTAGCTAAAAAAAAATCCCCTTTACTTACAGCCATATATGTGTCTAATAGGGGGACTATTATGCCAGTCTTCCAGTCATCGGGTGCACTCCCCTTCTCCCATGCTAGTTTGCACATTTTCCATACCCATTCGACCACTATCTCACCACCATACCTCAACATTTCCCCACGCAATCCATCTGTTCCTGGTGCTTTTCCCAACTTTACTCTTTTCATGGCTTCCCACACTTCTGACCTCCTGATACCCACCTCCTCCTCCACTACTTCTCTTCTTCTCCCTCCCATACCATATCGAACTATGTTTGCTGGCTCTTCATTCCTTACATTTAGCAACTCATTGAAGTACTCCCTCCATCTTTCGACTCTCTCTTGCTTCTCGGCTAGCATTCTCCCATTCTACAGAACACAATAAATACACACATGTAAATTATACACTTCTTGTTTATTCAATTTGCATGTAAATATAGGTATGATTTTTTAACTATTATTTTTCCATAGTAAGAGAATCTTCAATGCGTGACATAATCAGATTAATATGGAAATTACGAGTATGGCGAGATCTGAAGTATGGACTGAGAGTTAACTTAACTATTATAAGCAATAGCAAGTAGGCAATGGAATACATTTAACATACATAACAGTCAGGCTATGGAGATCGTCAACTCTTTTAAGTATCTGGGCAGTGTGTTGAGTAAAGATGGGACTATGGATGAAGAGGTGCGGGAGAGGGTACAACAGGGGAAGAGGGTTGTAGGAACGCTAAAAGCAGTAACAAGAAATAGGGTGGTCAGTATGGAAGTGAAGAAGTCCTTGCATGACAGTGTGGTAATCCCGACACTGACTTACGGAAGCGAAGCATGGACGTTGGTTGAGAGACTCAGACCAAGAGTGAGAGCAGTGGAAATGAATTACTTAAGGAGTGCGTGCGGAGTTACATGGAGGGATAGACAGACTAATGAGGAAGTAAGAAGGAGGTGTGGTGTGGAGGTAGATGTGCTGGAAAGTGTGAAAAGGTACAACTTGAGATGGTTCGGCCATATGGAACGTATAGAAAGCGAGAGAATGACTAAGAGGGTGTACGAGAGCGAGGTGGAGGGACAGAGGGGGAGAGGTAGACCGAATATGAGGTGGAAGGATGGAGTGAGGAACTACATGAACGAAGGCGGTGCTGGTTGGGGGGAGGGGCGTCGACTGACTGGGGACAGAGGTGCATGGGGGCGGTTCGTTCGTGGCCACCCCTTCGGGGATCACGGCGTCAGGCAATAGATAGATAGATAGAACAGTCTCTATTCAACATCATAAGTAACAGAAATAATATGATAGTATTATAAGGGAAATATGCAATTATAAAATAGACACCGTTACATATAGAATTAACCCTTGCTAATAATATTTATGTGAGTTGAGTGTCTATCGTATAGTATTCTTAATATGTTAATTAAAGGTAAGATGAAATCTCCAAAAACGTATGAATAATAAGGCCTAGGCAAAAGTGTGAACGCACAAGGATTTCTAGTTCAACGCTCACTCCCGGGTGGCGAGAGGCGCGCAGGTAGTTTAAAGACTACCGCATATAGATAAAACTAAACAGGTAGGTCACTCAGGTTATTCAATATACTGCGGTGATGAAAATGATATTCACAGTTAGTGCGATCTTATTCTTAGTATTTTGAGTAATCAACTGAAGTTAAAAGGATAGGGGTGTTGAATTGTTTTTACAATTTATTTCATACTTGGATTATGATGAAAAAAATATAATATGAACATATAATTAATCAACGATTATATGCGATTGTAGTACTTATTTTCTTATCTCGAATATACTACTAGAGTGGGGGATAAATCGACAGTCATTTAGAAGTTTGTATACTTTATTTAACAAACTTGCTACTACACTAATAACTGTTTCTCTGTTCGTGCTGAGATGAGTTCAAGACACGGATTGAATATTACGTCGACCCAACATAGGTTGTACTTTGGAACCCGACTCCCGTTACTCCCTATTTCGATTCCCGATATTAATGTATTGACTTAAGTTGCCTTCGATCCAAAAGCATGTTTTTAGTTTCTAAAATATTATGGATTTTACCGAGCCCGGCTTTGTCTACTCCAGAGACCAGGGCATTAATGAATCATACCTTTATTCACTTATCTAAACAAGAGTTATATTTCTAAACTAAACTTCGAAATTATATACTTTTACCGGGCCTACTATGTCTACTCCAGAAACCAAGGCGTTACTACATAATTATTATGACCTTTCAATTAATATATCCTCTTAACCATCTACAACACATTTACTCATATGACAAGGGCGTAGTTACAATTTTACCTCAATTGCCCTTCTAAATACTCGTTGATTATATAATATCCTTGTTACTTCATACAATACATTTCCTCTAATGACCAGGGCGTTGTTACAAGTTACCTCGATTGCCTTATCTAAATACTCTTGGATTATACTGTACAGTATATACGCGTAATACTATTACAAACAATTTATATTCACATATATCACCTGGTCAATAATAATTCTTAACCTAATGTAAGCAGCACCTCAATAACTCTACATGGACAAGGTTCTCCGCTTTTATCCCTTTACATAGATTCTTATGATTACAATATTATCCTAGACTTAACACCCGTAACGCTTAACACAGACCGAATATTCCTTTTACCTATGATAACATAATGTTTCCTTTATAACCAAAGATTTCGTTGGTCATACAGATTAGTGTCCTTGCTACCTATTTCTCAAACTAAAGCTAGTCTAATGGCAACTATTATTTGTTCCCCTGAGCCTTATAGTTGCGTGTCTATCCTCAAGAATTATTCCCTTTTACTTTAGTCTTAATATCTATGTGCTGTCCTAGCAGATCCTATACTAGCTATAACTAATCGGCATGGAGCCTTCTCTAACAAGAATAACTATTTCCCTCTTAATACATCATCATTTTATTTATCAACAGAAGTCTAGTATCTTTTCTCTTTAATTTGTCCAATAAGAACACATCAATTATTATGGAACCACTGGGTTAGTCATGCATTTTCTATCATTCTTTAAGTCTGGTTCGGGTCCAATATGGGTCCTTTAAAAATATATTTATTGTATTCTGCTAGGTGTGTACTGGAACAATTTCACTACCTCAGAGCTGGCCAATAGCTCTTCTGGAAATTCTCGCTCCCGTCTACTATCTGTCGTCCCTCTTGAATCGCTTGGTTATGCAAGCCAGCGATGTGATGACAGGCGGCCGGATACTGAAGGTTTATGAAGGTAGAAGAGAGCGATGCTAGGCCTGAGGTGGGCTTTACTGGAACATTTGGTGAGGGCTGAGTGGCTGGAATAAGTGGTTCCGAGTTCCCTTTGGTGCCCAAGCGAGAGAGAGGAAGTGGGTTGCAAGATGCACACCCAGTGGTTTCCGAGAGGTGAATGACCACTACAGCCTCCCCCACCCCCTTATAGTCACGCCTCCCGCTCTCCGGCGCTGTGATTGGCTGAGCCGGCCGCTCGGCCCCCCGCGCGTCTCGAATTCTCTCTCGCTTCGCCTCCATTCTTTTCTCTTCATATGTTCCGGGAAGCTGGTTGCAAATGTCTTTTAGTGGCTTACCGGAGTATAGGGGTGGCACTGATATATTAGACCCATTGCAACCAGAGGAAATGGCCGGTGAAGAGAGCGAGAGCGAGTTTAAAGGTGTTGCGGTACACATAGCCGTTCTCACCGAAAATGGAGGCTTCTGATTGGTTGGCCGGGAAAACGTGGCATGTTTATGACTTGAGCCCGAAGTGTCAAACTCAGCTGATGACGAAAGAAGGTAAAAGGGGGCGCGCTGATTGGTGGATGGCCTTTTTACTTTATTACTCCTTGCGAAATTAAGGCGAGCTCCTGATCGCCATAATACCGTTTCTCTGAAATCCCGGCCATCACTCTGCCAATCCACCAGTCCACTATGCTCACAAATGCATCTGTGTAACTGGAGTGCTGGATTTTGATTCCCAACTGCAGTTTTAGCCAATAGGACTTGCCCGGGTTGACTTAGGAGTTACTTGAATGCTCGGGTAGTATTTACTCTCTGTCCTTTCTCACCGACCAGGGCTATTAGTCGGCGGAGCCGGTACTGAGGGTCAGAGGGGAGAGGCATGGTGCCATTTGACTGACAGGCACGCACCTCGGGGATCCTATTTATACCCTCGTCCGGGTACCTGATTGTTGGATGGCTAATTCTACCACTGCGGGTAATGGTTTCTGCGGGCCCAATGGCCTTAGATGCTTTGGCTGGACTTTTACCCGGGAAGTTAGTCATGCGATTTTCCTTTGATTCATTGAAATTAATTGAGGGAGAGCCGAGTGCATTCTTATCTTCAAGAAATACATCTTTCCCTTTTCCCTCGGTTCGGAAACACTCTTCCTCACTACTTAGAGTATGTTGAACTATCTCAGGATATCTGAAACTTCGCTGTCGGGGACCGTAGACTTTTCATCATCGGTATGTTCACAGTAATCTCTTTTCCCACTTGTCGTAATCTCTTTGTCTCCGCCATTCCCCTCTTGCCCGAACTCAGGGAAACTCTCGTTTGGCTTGCGATTAACAGACCACCAGAACGGAGAGTCCTCGGTATAATTCCTTCTCAGATTAGGACCTTCAGCATTAGGTCGAGCCGAGGAAGTACTAGGATCACCAGCCCCAAATCCTATCTCCTCACTTTCTTCCTCACTACTCCACTCGCCGTTTTTCATCACCGTTGATTCATTTAAACTCCGCCTTGACAAATATCTCGCATCAAACCCGCGACTGACTGCGTTTGTAAATGAATAACTTTATTTTATCCCCCTCTCAGTTACTAACCCATCTGTCCCCTACTAACTTCCTAATCCTGCCACGGACATTAGTTCCAGGGCAGTAATTCCCTTTCCAATGTTCCCTTACCCACTCTAAACCACTGTTTGGACACTTGATCCTCAGTGTTTTGGAGGACAAGCAACCTAGAAGGGTCACTAGATCTGTTGTTGCTTGATTTCCTTTGTACTCCTTTGTACTCCCACCTTCTCTCCTCTCCCTCCTTCTCTCCTCTCCCTCCTGCTCTCCTCTCCCTCCTTCTCTCCTCTCCCTCCTTCTCTCCTCTCCCTCTTTTTCTCTTCTCCCTCCTTCTCTCCTCTCCTTTCCTTCCTTCTCTCCTCTCCCTCTTTCTCTCCTCTCCCTCCTTCTCTCCTCTCCCACCTTCTCTCCTCTCCCTCCTTCTCTCCTCTCCCTCCTTCTCTCCTCTCCCACCTTCTCTCCTCTCCCTCCTTCTCTCCTCTCCCACCTTCTCTCCTCTCCCTCCTTCTCTCCTCTCCCTCTTTCTCTCCTCTCCCTCCTTCTCTCCTCTCCCTCCTTCTCTCTCTCCCTCCTTCTCTCTCTCTCCTTCTCTCCTCTCCCTCCTTCTCTCCTCTCCCACCTTCTCTCCTCTCCCTCCTTCTCTCCTCTCCCTCCTTCTCTCCTCTCCCTCCTTCTCTCCTCTCCCTCCTTCTCTCCTTTCCCTTCTTCTTTCGTCTCCCTCTTTCTCTCCTCTCTCCTTTGCTAAACTGAGTGAAATTATTCAGCCGTAGCATTGACCACTTAAGTATTATGACGCATTTTGACTGTTTTTTCTGGCAATCGTTAGATGATTTTAGACAGCTTAGGAATGATCTGTGGGAATTACAAGTTAAAGATTATCTCAACTAAGCCCCTGACTTCCATATGCCCTACCTATTTGGCATACAATCATAAACTGTAAAATTCTGTCATAACTGTCATAATCCTCAATGGGTTAACATGCTGTGATTAATTCCTTTTATACCGGCGACGTCTGTTGAATGTTATTCTTGCTAAATTTAAGCTCGTTTGTTGGGTTAAGAAATATTTGTGGTAGTAAAAAATGAAAACGTTAAAGTAAGATAGTTCGAAGCCTCTTAATTGCAGGAGGCCTCATTTTACCCCTCTAACACCTTGACGCCTTTTTACCTTTGATTCTGGCTGAAATGAGATTATTATATGCAGCTTAAGAAGGACCTACGTTACTAATAGGGTTTATTGAGATCGTATTTACCCACTTAAGTAAAAGAGGTAGATTACAAGCTAAACAAAATTGTCTAGTGGTAACCAAAATATATATGAACATTACGTAATGGTGGTGAAGGGGTTAAGTTGATCAAAATCGTCTAATATTAGCCAGGATATAGTTAAAGGACGGCACCAGTACTGAAATGGTTAAAGAGGGTAATTTGTATTTATATATCGGTACCCTGGCAAAATATAAACACTGTTTCCAATTACGAGAAAAGTGGGCAGCTTAATTATGTATTTTTACTGAACACTTCGTTAGAGCACAGGGAAACTGTAAAGGAAACTCTATTACTCTTGTCGTGTTTACCCCTCCAGTACCGGTGCCGTCATTTTTACTGTATTCTGGCTACCATTAAGCGATATAACTCAGTTCAAAAGTCTTCCAGCAATTAACAGGCTTCGAGCTATCTCATTTAACCCTTTTTACACCACAAATATAATTCTTACACTGCAGAATATCATCTAAGTATAGGCATAATGCAATTAAAATGACGTCGCCAGTACAGAAGGGGTTAAAGGGGTAAAACAAACACACACTTTTTACAATTACGAGGTAACTGGGTGGCATTCATTTTGTCTTTTTACAGAAAACTTTGTCAGAAAAAGGGATTAAAATGTAAGGGGAGTTGTTTTTTGCTGAACCCATTCTACATAATGTTACGACCGGGACTACGAATAAAACAAGGGCACTTAATGATTGGACTAGTAACAGGGCACTATGCAACAACGGTACGGTAGATCCAAACCCTCGAACTTATATGCCGGCGAACAAAAACACCTATACCCTCCAGAGTTAATCTGCGATAATGGGGTATCCTTAACTGGGCATAAATGTACTCTACTTCAGGCTAACCCACACTGGTATAGCCTGATAACTAACAAGATGCAAGTTACGTTAAAATGCATAAAAAGGAATCTATGGAAAGATCAATTAAATCACTGCAAGATTTAACACAATAAAAAGATGCTTCAATACAGTTACTCTAAACAACAATAAACTTGTCACTCCTATCTGAAAGAAAGTGAAGTATAGTCCTACAGCATAGACCTGGAAACTTCTGAAGAAAGTCTGATGCTCATAAGATGCTCGTATCTTAAACTATATAAAGGCAGGAGGCAGGACACCACACGTGTAAATCAAATACACTAAAAGATAGGACATATAATGTTAACTGACACAAGAATACTATAAATGTGCAACGGTTGCAATGCTCGACACTAAAAGAAGTACTTCCTCATCAACGAAACAGTCTGCTATGGTTGTGCGGCTCAGCAACAACCTAGACTAATAAATGCTGTGAATAATAATGTGTACATATCAAAGAACTTATATTAAATACTAATAAGTGTTTACTCGATTAATAATGTCTAGCTGGGATACTCGAGGTAAGGAACTGGGGTTGAGCAAGACAGGCTCGTAGCCTAGCGATGTCCTTAAGACTGCATCCTTTAAGTTACGTTAATTGACCAGGGTGCTCTCTCGATAGATCCAGATCACAAGTATCTGGTTCTATCCTGGCGACCCTCTAAAGACAAGCAAAGAGGCAGCAAAGTGTGGAACTGGTACAGGCCAAAACCCTCAGTCAACACAATGCTGCACTCGCAAAGGACGCAACCGAAAAGACAACCCCGGCTACCACAGGACCGGTCGAAGTCGTGTAGGTATAGGCAAACCGTACACACATCGGAGACAACGACTACAGTTACCTTATCCCAGTCTAGCATTAAATAAAAGAGCAGAAACACTAAATCAATAATGGAGACACACACAAAGTTCTTAACCTATACTAACTAAGAACCCACAAATCTATCCTAAGTACATGTAAATATCTCTGAGGACGGCGCATGCAATACAATGGGCCGGCTATGGAAACCGTATGCAGAACCCAAGGGGAGTGTTGTGCAGTTAACCCGCTGAGCCCAGGCTAGTTATAATATTTTGTTCACCCCAATCCCAAGCCATTTTCACTTTTTGTATTTGTTTGCTAAAATGGAAGACAAGGGTGAGAAATGAAAAAAAAAAAAAAAAAAATCACCTCGGTTTTTTTTTTTGGGGGGTGGGGGGGCGGGGGGGGGGGGGGGGAGCCTCACAAAAATGTGTTGAGCCAAAATGGAAGAGAATGGTGAGAAATGAAGACAAAAATAAAAAAAACTCACCTCGGTCATTTGGGGGGCAGGGGGGGGGGGGGTCGAAAGTTCGTCTCCCCTGCATGACCACCCGCCCGGGAGCACTAGGGTGAACACTGAGTATGGCATTGTACGGCATACATCCTAAGGAGTGTCTCACATAAATCTCAAGCCTCCAGCTCCCATACGACCGGAGTAATGATGGTTCAAAGTGGCGGTGAACTAAGGGTGTTAAGTATCCCCACTAAGCCCACCACCACCGGCCGCGCGGCTGTCTAGGCCCGCTCACACCTACCGGCCCGGCTCGCCCACACACTACGCTACCTCCCCCTCCTATTCTCCCGCCATTTCCTACCTTACGAGCCACGTAACTGATTTTAATATGCCGGACGCACGTGATGCGTCCGGCATATTAAAATTTTATCTTATATTCTATTAATGATATAAAACACTTCCCGTTGTCACAGACGAAAACAAAGGCCACCACTGGACTGTCTGTGACAATGCGATTACTAGGAAAGAGAGAACAACATTCTCGGATAACTGTAGCCCATTTCGATGTCCCTGGCGAGCGCTAGTAGCTAACGAGAGGCAATTCTGCCAACGCTGGTAGACGTCACAATAAGAACACAAATGGGAGTCTGCAGAGAGACGATTGGCCCACACAAGACGGATCCCTTTCACACCCAACCTATCTCGTCCTCTCTCACATGTTTTAGTCCCACTAGTTTTGAGATTTAAAGACATTCGGCCTATTTGCTTGGCAATTTTAAGACATTTCTAGCCATTCAGGTATCGACTTTTTCCTGGCGAACGATAGGGAGCCTGTAATTTAGGAGAAGCTGGACACTTTTTTGCCAAAATATATAAAAATGTATCTCGAAGTGGGGCCTTTGGTGCGTGTGTGTGTGTGTGTGTAAGTATGCTCATTAGTGGAAAGGAGAGTCAATATAATATTTATGAAGGGAAAGGGGGAGTGGGGGGTGGGGAGCGATACCTCTACAACGTATTCTGACTAATATATATCTATAGCACATATACCAAAGCCACTCCAACACCCCTACTTCCCTCTCAACTCTCTTCAAAAAGTAGATACGAAGTGCCGTTGTAAAGTTTTATCCATCAATACCTTCACCATCACCATATACAGACTAATAGCACATATAACAAATCCACTCCAACAGCTTCATCTCTCTCAAACACCCCTTCTCCCTTCTCAACACTCATCGTAAGTTATATACGAGGTGCCGTTGTAAGAGTTTATCCTTCAATACCTTCACCTGGCCATCTAACTAGGGAATTTATTTCAATGTGTGTATGTCTGCGGCTGTACATGTAGGCGCCCGTTATACTTAAATACAAAGGAGTACAAAGAAAAGCAAGATACAAGATATATATTGATCCTTACGGTGCTGCTTGTATCTAAACTACAGATCCTATGTGACAATAGGAAAGGATAGCACAGTATAAACTGGTGCTATTTGTGTGTAAACACATTTAATCGAGGGTTAAGAGCGATATATATATCTAGATGTTATTTTTAAATTTGAACAGTACTGCACTCAATGACGCTACTAGCTCGTCCAGTTCATAAGTTTACCACTCGATACAAAAATAAATGCTTCGCCTCATGCGAGTAAAAACACTTTCCAACAATCTTTCTACCATTTCCTCTAGTGTAATTTGAGTGATCAATTGTAAAGTATTTGTAGACATATTTGTGTTACAAGCTTGTGTGTATGTATGTGAATACTCGTGTACACAGTTAAGCCGCGTCTAGGTTACATAAAGCTAACAAAGTTTGAAAGAGCGGCGGCAACTTCTTATATATACCTAGAGATAGCCCACCAGATACCATTGTGAGTTGGGCCACCAGGGAGGGAGGGGGTTGTATACAGAGTCATCGAAGAGTGGGGAGCTAAATAGATGAATAGAAAATAGATATACATAGAACAATAGCAAAATAGATAGATCGAGAGATATAAAGACAAAACACTACAGGAAGTCGTATATGGAGTCATCAAATAGTGGGGAGATAGAGAGGTTGACCCCTTCTCAGCCAGTACATTTTTCTACCGAAAAATGTACAAATTATGTTCGAATGGGGGTCTTGGGGGTATTCTTTTTTTTTAAGCTTGATGAACGTCTAGGGAACAAGCTAAACAAAAATCCCCTTTACTTACAGCCATATATGTGTCTAATAGGAGGACTATAATGCCAGTCTTCCAGTCATCGGGTGCACTCCCCTTCTCCCATGCTAGTTTGCACATTTTCCATACCCATTCGACCACTCTCTCACCACCATACCTCAACATTTCCCCACGCAATCCATCTGTTCCTGGTGCTTTCCCCAACTTTACTCTTTTCATGGCTTCCCACACTTCTGACCTCCTGATCCCTACCTCCTCCTCCACTACTTCTCTTCTTCTCCCTCCCATACCGTATCAAACTATGTTTGCTGGCTCTTCATTCCTTACATTTATCAATTCATTGAAGTACTCCCTCCATCTTTCGACTCTCTCTTGCTTCTCGGCTAGCATTCTCCCATTCTAGAGAACACAATAAATACACACATGTAAATTATACACTTCTTATTTATTCAATTTGCATGTAAATATAGGTATGATTTCTTAACTATTATTTGTCCATAGTAAGAGAATCTTCAATGCGTGACATAATCAGATTAAAATGGAAATTACGAGTATGGCGAGATCTGAAGTATGGACTGAGAGTTAACTTAACTATTATAAGCAATAGCAAGTAGGCAATGGAATACATTTAACATACATAACAGTCTCTACTCAACATCATAAGTAACAGAAATAATATGATAGTATTATAAGGGAAATATGCAATTATAAAATAGACACCGTTACATATAGAATCAACCCTTGCTAATAATATTGATGTGAGTTGAGTGTCTATCGTATAGTATTCTTAATATGTTAATTAACCTCTGAAGTGCGCATGGGGGTAATTGGAAACGTCCCCCTGTGCTGACGTATTTGAGGTGTTTCCGTCACTAAAATATTCATTGTGCCATTAATAGCATTAATACTTATCCATATGCGCCTATTATGGGTTGATTATAAAGGTATTAACCTGAAACAACAATAAAACGAGTGAAAACAGCGTTTGGATGGTCAAAATCGGAGATATAGCCCGCGAGTTGTATAATGTATGGGTGAGGCAATCTGCTTTCCCGCCAATTTCCCCCAAGGCCAATGAGACACAGTCGATCGATACTCTCTCTCTCTCTCTTGCACTCGCTTGCTATCAGTGATGACCACACCCTCCAATCAGATTTCTAATGTTAGCACGAAAATATACCTCAGAATAAGAGAATAACAGGGAAAATAGGTGATAACTGAAGGAGAGGAGGAAAGTGGGGAAGGAGGGGAGGTAGAGGACTGAGATTTTGCATGGCCCAGGGGCCAAAAAAAAATAAAAAAATAAAAAAATAAAAAATATTGTTTTTTTTTTTTTTCGATGTCAAAAGTTGATTTTTTTTTTCTCTGACTCTTAAGAGTCTCCCCGCAGTGCGCCGGGGGAACTCTTAAGAGTCTCCCCGCAGCTCCCGGGTTAAAGGTAAGATGAAATCTCCAAAAACGTATGAATAATAAGGCCTAGGCAAAAGTGTGAACGCACAAGGATTTCTAGTTCAACGCTCACTCCCGGGTGGTGAGAGGCGCGCAGGTAGTTTAACCCTTATTTAGCGGCGAGCAACATAAGTCGAGTTAAATAAAGCTGAACTATGTGGCGGCGCTCGACATAACTCGAGTGGCAATTTCAGCACGTAATGTGGCTGAGAGAGAGAGACAAGTGGTGGCAGGAGACTAGCGAGCGTATGACTGCTCCAGACCACCGCGGCGAGCCTACTGACACAAATCTCAGCTCCCTCCTCCCTCTCTCACTCGCTACATACTCAATTATGTACTGAAAGTACCAAATTACCTGCTTTTTGCACTCGCGTTGCACGGTTATTGCAAGAAAACTATCCATCATACAAGGATCGTTATGGTGTCATTCGAAAGCTCTGTTTATGCCCTTTCAGGGATAGGTACTTGTTTTACATTCTGGGTCTTATTTAGGCATGAAAATGATCACGTAAACAGCCCTATTTTGGCTAAAAACACCCCGCTGTGCGGTACACATAAATAAACCGCATAGGCCGCTCGTAAGGTGTTAAAGACTACCGCGTATAGATAAAACTAAACAGGTAGGTCACTCAGGTCATTCAATGTACTGCGGTGATGAAAATGATATTCACAGTTAGTGCGATCTTATTCTTAGTATTTGGAGTAATCAACTGAAGTTAAAAGGATAGGGGCGTTGAATTGTTTTTACAATTTATTTCATACTTGGATTATGATGACAAAAATATAATATGAACATATAATTAATCAACGATTATATGCGATTGTACTATTTTCTTATCTCGAATATACTACTAGAGTGGGGGATAAATCGACAGTCATTTAGAAGTTTGTATACTTTATTTAACAAACTTGCTACTACACTAATAACTGTTTCTCTGTTCGTGCTGAGATGAGTTCAAGACACGGATTGAATATTACGTCGACCCAACATAGGTTGTACTTTGGAACCCGAGAACTCCCGTTACTCCCTATTTGGATTCCCGATATTAATGTATTGACTTAAATTGCCTTCGATCCAAAAGCATGTTTTTAGTTTCTAAAATATTATGGATTTTACCGAGCCCGGCTTTGTCTACTCCAGAGACCAGGGCATTAATGAATCATACCTTTATTCACTTATCTAAACAAGAGTTATATTTCTAAACTAAACTTCGAAATTATATACTTTTACCGGGCCTACTATGTCTACTCCAGAAACCAAGGCGTTACTACATAATTATTATGACCTTTCAATTAATATATCCTCTTAACCATCTACAACACATTTACTCATATGACAAGGGCGTAGTTACAATTTTACCTCAATTGCCCTTCTAAATACTCGTTGATTATATAATATCCTTGTTACTTCATACAATACATTTCCTCTAAATGACCAGGGCGTTGTTACAAGTTACCTCGATTGCCTTATCTAAATACTCTTGGATTATATTGTACAGTATATACGCGTAATCCTATTACAAACAATTTATATTCACATATATCACCTGGTCAATAATAATTCTTAACCTAATGTAAGCAGCACCTCAATAACTCTACATGGACAAGGTTCTCCGCTTTTATCCCTTTACATAGATTCTTATGATTACAATATTATCCTAGACTTAACACCCGTAACGCTTAACACAGACCGAATATTCCTTTTACCTATGATAACAGATAATGTTTCCTTTATATCCAAAGATTTCGTTTATCATACAGATTAGTGTCCTTGCTACCTATTTCTCAAACTAAAGCTAGTCTAATGGCAACTATTATTTGTTCCCCTGAGCCTTATAGTTGCGTGTCTATCCTCAAGAATTATTCCCTTTTACTTTAGTCTTAATATCTATGTGCTGTCCTAGCAGATCCTATACTAGCTATAACTAATCGGCATGGAGCCTTCTCTAACAAGAATAACTATTTCCCTCTTAATACATCATCATTTTATTTATCAACAGAAGTCTAGTATCTTTTCTCTTTAATTTGTCCTATAAGAACACATCAATTATTATGGAACCACTGGGTTAGTCATGCATTTTCTATCATTCTTTAAGTCTGGTTCGGGTCCAATATGGGTCCTTTAAAATATATTTATTGTATTCTGCTAGGTGTGTACTGGAACAATTTCACTACCTCAGAGCTGGCCAATAGCTCTTCTGGAAATTCTCGCTCCCGTCTACTATCTGTCGTCCCTCTTGAATCGCTTGGCTGTGGTTATGCAAGCCAGCGATGTGACAACAGGCGGCCGGATACTGAAGGTTTATGAAGGTAAAAGAGAGCGATGCTAGGCCTGAGGTGGGCTTTACTGGAACATTTGGTGAGGGCTGAGTGGCTGGAATAAGTGGTTCCGAGTTCCCTTTGGTACCCAAGCGAGAGAGAGGAAGTGGGTTGCAAGATGCACACCCAGTGGTTTCCGAGAGGTGAATGACCGCTGCAGCCTCCCCCACCCCCTTATTATAGTCACGCCTCTCGCTCTCCGGCGCTGTGATTGGCTGAGCCGGCCGCTCGGCCCCCCGCGCGTCTCGAATTCTCTCTCGCTTCGCCTCCATTCTTTTCTCTTCATGTGTTCCTGGAAGCTGGTTGCAAATGTCTTTTAGTGGCTTACGGGAGTATAGGGCTGGCACTGATATATTAGACCCATTGCAACCAGAGGAAATGGCCGGTGAAGAGAGCGAGAGCGAGTTTAAAGGTGTGGCGGTACACATAGCCGTTCTCACCGAAAATGGAGGCTTCTGATTGGTCGGCCGGGAAGACGTGGCATGTTTATGACTTGAGCCCGAAGTGTCAAACTCAGCTGATGACGAAAGGAGTTGCTTGAATGCTCGGGTAGTATTTACTATCTGTCCTTTCTCACCGACCAGGGCTATTAGTCGGCGGAGCCGGTACTGAGGGTCAGAGGGGAGAGGCATGGTGCCATTCGACTGACAGGCACACACCTCGGGGATCCTATTTATACCCTCGTCCGGGTACCTGATTGTTGGACGGCTAATTCTACCACTGCGGGTAATGGTTTCTGTGGGCCCAATGGGCTTAGATGCTTTGGCTGGACATTTACCCGGGAAGTTAGTCATGCGATTTTCCTTTGATTCATTGAAATTAATTGAGGGAGAGCCGAGTGCGTTCTTATCTTCAAGAAATACATCTTTCCCTTTTCCCTCGGTTCGGAAACACTCTTCCTCACTACTTAGAGTATGTTGAAATATCTCAGGATATCTGAAACTTCGCTGTCGGGGACCGTAGACTTTTCATCATCGGTATGTTCACAGTAATCTCTTTTCCCACTTGTCGTAATCTCTTCGCCCCCCCATTCCCCTCTTGCCCGAACTCAGGGAAACTCTCGTTTGGCTTGCGACTAACAGACCACCAGAACGGAGAGTCCTCGGTATAATTCCTTCTCAGATTAGGACCTTCAGCATTAGGTCGAGCCGAGGAAGTACTAGGATCACCAGCCCCAAATCCTATCTCCTCACTACTCCACTCGCTCAGGTCTGGCGGCAGGGTCGGATTTAGGAGTGGGCAAAGTGGGCAGCTGTCCACGGGCCTCCACACTCAGGGGGCCTCCACAAGCTGGGCCAAACTGCCAAACTGGGGGCATCCACATGTTAAAAATTTCTCTTATTTAGTCATTTAGTTATTACTGCTTTGTTTATAATATATACTGTATACTCAATACTTTTTAAAAAAGAGGAGCAAGGATGGAGTGAGGAAGTATATGAACAAGGGCGGTGCTGGTTGGGGACAGAGGTGCATGGAGGCGGTTCGTTCGTGGTCACCCCTTCGGGGGTCACGGCGTCGGGCAACAGATAGATAGATAGCTAGCACCTGATTGAGTACTTAATTGTGAATAAGAACGTGTTAGATGTGTTCCTGTGAGGATATTTTGAGTCTATAAGTCCATAATTGGATTTTAGTCAAAACCATATAACTGGCTAAAATATATTATAACCTGACATAACACTGGCAGCAGCGGTGACTCGATACTGCATATCAACACGACAGTTTCTTATTATAATTTTTGTTTTCTCTTGGTACTCAGTTAACGTGTTAACACATTATTCACCATGGCAGCCATTAGATCTCTTGATATTCTGGCGTTCAAGCCTGAAGAATATGACGCATATACGTACTTGGAAATAGTCAAACCGGTCCTGGACATTATGTTCGGAAACGAAGACGCTTCCAAGATTCATACTATCGTAGTAAAATTAGGGAAGTATGCAACCAAAGTATCAGGGCATGTGCATGACAATATGCCTGGTTTAACCTGGGCACAATTTGAGACATATGTGAAAACTGCCATCAATCCAGTGCTTGGGCAGACAATTGCCGATAAAAAATTTCATGAAATAAATTATTCAGGGGATTTAGACGGCACTATTGAGCAATTGCACCAAGTAGCAATCAATGCGTTTCCGGAAGAAAACACAGCACAGAGAAAGAAAATAGTATTAGGGCACTTGTGAGAATCTTGCCTGAAACGGTGGAGGAGCATTTCTCAATCATAGAGCCTACTACTTACGACACGGATCTTCCAGTGATAAGGCGTATCATGGCACTCTGGAAATCCAGGGAACAAGATTAAATAGCTGTCATAAGCAAGGTCACTACGCATCCAACAATAACAGCAGCACCCATCAGTGGTCCAGTGGCTCCTCGTATTACTGATAAAGCCGAGAAATGGCCAGGATTCGACCAGCTGATTGGAAGCCGTATTCTGGACCATGCATGTTGTGGTCACTCAAGGGGTCATTCATCGAGCTTATGAGGAAAAGAAGCAGGGCCCCAAGCTGGTGGGCACAAATTCCCTGGATTAAACCACGTAAGATAGCCACTATAATAGAAGACGGAACAGCAGGGATCGAAGACGGACCCACTGAAGAAGAAGCGGAGCAGTATATACCTGAGGCTTTACAACTGGATCCTCAGCATTTTTAAGCTGCCCACCCAAGCAAATAGTCGTCACCATCACGGGGGCTCATGATGGGACATCTGAAAATGGTCTCCCAGTTTACAACAAAATCACACTTAACGGGGTGAAAGTCCGACTTATCATAGATTCGGGAGCTTCCCGTTCTTGCCTGTTACTTCCGTTTTTCCGGAAACATAACAATGTTTTTTGGGAAGATGCAACCTTCCTCTATCATTCTTGTCAGTGCGAATGATCAATTCATTCCGAATCTAGGACAGACTCTTCCACTGTATGTTAACACCCCTGTTCCCCATCACGGAGTAGATCATTCATTTGTGATCTATAATCCCAGCGAGACTAAGTACAATGGTTATTGGGTCTCGATCTCCTAATATCTTTGAGTGCCTCCATAAATTGTAGGCACCTTAACCTTTGATCCACCTTCAGAAAAAAAAAAAAAAAACGACACCATTAAGCAGCTGGAATCAGACTCCTTACCTACCCTCCTTATTCCAACTGCTAAACTTCAAAGTAACGAACAAACCCTCCCTCTCCAACCCCATATCATATCTCAAGCTAACACTTCCACTACTGTCACAGTTCCTCCTCATCATGAAAAATGGATACCTTTAGTACCTACCATCATGGGAGATGTCATTCTGACCCCATACCTTCAAATCCCTTTCAACGGGGCATGCCTAACCGCTCCTAGCCTACTACCAAATTAATTAAACAGTATTAAGATAGCTAATATCTCAGATAAGCCAGTCACATTTCCAAAAAGGACTAGCCATTGGTGAGCTTGAGATATATTCAGAGGAATTCTCTATTCCCACCGACTTTTCCCCTCCACATAAGAACCCCCTTCCTAATATTCCTTCCACTCTTACTCTCTGTCAACAAACTGATCTCAGAAATCTACTAATTTCATATCAGGATATCTTCACTACATCCAGCCGAGATATGGGTAAAACTGACATGCTTCATCACCCTATCCATACTGTAGGGAGTCCCATTAAGCAACCCATTCGTCGGATAAACCCAATCCAAAGACAAGAACAGGAAAAACAAGTGCAAGATATGCTCGCCACAGGAGTAGTCAAAACATCCACTAGCCCTTGGTCGTCTCTGGTAGTACTTGTCCGGAAGAAAGACGGATCAACCCGCTTCTGCATTGACTATCGGCAGCTAAATGACGTCACCATTAAAGACGCTACACCACCCCCAAGAATTGATGATTCCCTGGACTCCCTGCTTGGTGCAAAATGGTTCACCACTCTGGATCTTCAAGCAGGATATTGGCAAGTTCCAGTATCACCAGAACATCAACAGAAGACCGCTTTCTCCACCAGCCAAGGCAGGCTATATGAATTTACTGTTTTGCCATTTGGTCTGTGCAATGTCCCAGCCACATTCTTAAGGTTAATGGAATCCGTTTTACAAGGGTTGACCTGGGAGACATGTCTAGCTTATCTGGATGACATCATTGTATTCGGAAAGACATGGGCCGAGCACTTACAATGGTTGAAACAAGTATTTCAGAGAATCAGAGATGCTTGCCTCAAACTCAAACTATCAAAGTGTACCCTTGCCAAAACTAAAGTCAACTTTCTGGGGCATATTGTTTCAGAACAAGGTATTTCACCAGATCCTAGCAAACTCGAGGCTATCAGCAAGATGACACCCCCCACTAATGTAAATGGAGTCCGAGCTTTTCTGGGCTTGGCATCTGACTACCGAAGAGTTGTGATAAATTTCGCTACTATTGCTAAACCATTGCATGATCTGACCAGAAAAGATGAGCCATGCAAGTGGACAAAACAACGCATACAAGCTTTTAACAGACTGAAAGAAAAATTAGTGGCATCTCCGGTCGTATCTTTTCCGGATTACACCCGCCCATTCAGGCTGTATACTGACGTTTCCCAGTTTGGAATAGGTGCCATTCTTGGACAAACAAGAGATGGCAAGGAGCATATTATTGCATGTGCAAATAACACCTTAAATCCAGCAGAAATAAACTATCCTGTCACCAAACGAGAGTGTTTAGGTATGATATGAGCCCTCCAATATTTCAAGGCGTAGCTGGCCGGGGTCAAGGTCACTATCATTACTGATCATCATGCCCTTCAATGGCTCTGTAAATCTGATACAAAGAATGCATTGACAGTCAGATGGAGAGAGTCCATAGAAGAATTTGATGTCGATATTGTATATAGACCAGGTAAACTACATACAAATGCAGATGCCCTCTCTCGACTTCCCATCGATTCTGCACCCAATGACCTGCAATATCAAGAGACAACTCATTCCATACTAGCCATCCACCATCAAGACTCGTTGGATAACAGCCAACAAGATTTTTTAAATTCCTTCCAACGAAAAGAGAAACCCGACTGGATGCCACACACGATATTTACTCAGTTAACCAGAAGAGGTGATAATTTACTCACCATTGATGGAAACATTGTCATAACACCGCAGGCTGCACTCTCCACAATGTAATCTATCCACATGCACAATAGAATTCACCTGGCTCAAAGGAAGCTAATCACCACGTTTCAACAAGTCTATTGGACCCCTTCACCATATATAACAGCCAAACGTATAACAGAAGCTTGCCGAGCATGTGCATTGGGTAAGGATAGAACCCGCACAGCAGGTCCTGCTGGAATGTTAAACGCCTCCAAGCCATGGCAATTACTTGCAGTCGACGATATGGGCCCAATGGAAAGAAACCAAGGGCTTAAGTACATCATAGCTTTTGTGGATACTTATTCCAAATATGTCATTGCTTGCCCTGCCAAAGAACACTCAGCCATTACAGTAGCTGAAGCTCGCATTCAACACGTATTTCCATATTTTGGATTACCTGAAGCTATTCATTCAGATAATGCCCCAGAATTTACCAGTCACATTTGGTCCCAGTTATCTCAAATGTGTGGGTTTAAAATCAGTCACTCATCTCCATACTGGCCTCAAGGCAACTCCATATGCGAAAGAAGCCATAGGACAATTGCCAATTAAATAAGAACCAGACTGCAACAAATTAATGGACACTAAGGATTGGCCCAGTCAAGTAAATATTGTGCAATGGGGTATCAATACCTGCCCCAGAGAGGACGGAATTTCACCCCACGAACGTGTGTTTGGAGTGCCACCATTACTCCTCCCTCAACGCCATCTAACTGCCCCATATGAGCCCTCCTCCAACTTCGATTAGTCATTAGTCCATCTCAAGAACTGTCTCAGGCAAATTCAATGTGTGCAAGATCTTCAACCGGATGAAACTACCAAAGCCAGTCCACACCGTGTCGGCGATCTGGTGATGGTTGCTCAATTACCTGTGCCGTCTAAACTCAAACCGAGATTTAAGGGTCCCTTTGAAATTCTAACAGTGCCAAATTGTTATCAGGTTACCATTAATTATTTCGGTGAGTCACGCACGTACCGTAACAGACATGTCCGTAGATTTCAACATATTGATGAGAATATGATTATGCTTGCAGATCCTGATCAGAATGACATATTGCCTTCATCAAATAATCAGAATTTGGGATCCACAGAACCTGTGACACCTGACATCATCCCTCCCCTAACACCTGCGCCAAGAAAGAAACCACTGCATGTCACACCATCTATTCTACCACAAACCACAACCCCTGTGCAAGACCTGTTGCATACCCATCACACATACCTCCTCCTATTATACCTACACGCACTGTATCTGCTCCTTCCAAATTGCCTACTCAATTAATAACTAGACCTCTGTCTTTACCTGTACCTTCGTCACCTTTTATCAGTTTACCTATTTTTTGTGACTCTCCTGGAACTCTTCCAACTACACCTGCTAACTTCCCGACCTCTTCCGTTATTGCACAACATTCTCCCCTCCACTTCTGCACACAAATCTCCGCATTCCACTTCTCAACTACATCGCACTAAGCCCAACGTGTCTAGAAAATGTTCATAAACATCCAGCTCTGCCTCCTCACCTTCACCAAGACCTCATGTGAATCCACCATCACTAATACATTCTCATTCTAATCCTACCTGTACAAGATCTGGTCGACGTGTGAATCCACCTCAACGATGGGCGCCGACATTCCAACCTACCTATGCAAGGCAAGCCCCTCCCAAACCTACCTCGCCTATGCCACGACTGACCACTCCACCTACTGCGAGGTCAACATCAACCTCTGGGCCACCAGCATCCAAGGATCACACACTGCCCAGTAACCCTGCACAGATCAATTGTTCTCCAGCCCCTGCAGTGACCACAACTCCTCCAGCTAACCAGTCACCTTCAGCACCTACTACGTCTTCTTCATCGCCTTCTCCAGTCATGAAGATTAACAGTGTTCTGGTGTCTGACGGCCTCAAAAGCACTTTGGTCAAAACCCCACACCAATTGGTCCAGACAGAATCGGAGTCCAAACAACCACTACATGTACACATGGACATGGATATATCAACACCAGCTGATGTGCCTACAACCATGCGGTTGTTGACGTTCCAAAATTTTACCCCCGTTCTCAATAACTCCACCACCAGGACATATATACTGAAATCGCGAGGTCGCGACTTTTTCTTCGCCGAAGGTGGTGAAGTGACGGGTTTGAATAGAACTGGGTCAAATATCTCCAGTAGGATTGCTAGCCTGCAGGTGAACAGGAAGGAGAAGCAAGACACCAAACAACAAAGAAGAAATTACTTACCAAAGTACCCCCTATTCCCAGGAAATTCCCATGCTCCAAATACCAGGGAAACAGGAGTACCCAGTATCACCAGGAATTTCTCATGTTCTAAAAACCAGGGAGCGGGGTCATCTAGGTCAGTAACCCAGACAAAATGGTAAGAGTTGGAGTTGGGAGGTATGGCAGAGTGGTCTTGCCACTGAACTGGTAATCCAATGGACCCGGGTTCGAATCCCAATATGTCAATGGGAAAATAATATTGGGATGGAATTTGTGCTGTACCTAGGTTCAGTGCATTACCACAGCACACCGAAATGCCAAAACAAAATACCCTCATTGTTCCCTGATTAAATAGCACTGTATGAATATTCCCATATTCAAAACATGTTACAGGGGGGCAATGCCTAGTGAGTTAAATACTCAATAGGTGGCGTTCTGAGAGTGAGGGTCCGAGCCTGGGAAGTGAGACTGTGAAGCGCAGAGGCGAAGCAGCTTCAGAGATGGAGTTGGGTTTAAGCCGTGAATAGGTGCTTCGCATTTCTCACTCCCTAGACTGGAACAAGACCTCACGGGCCTCACCGTGTTCAGCGGTAGAGTGTAAAGGCTATCAGCCTATGCCCGAGAGGGAGTAGTTGGAATATAGAAAAAAAAAAAAAAAAAAAAAAAAAAAATCACTGTCCAGCTCTCAAACTGTCTCCACCTATCAACAGCCGTCATTCGCCCAGCAGCCAGATTTGCATTACGATGAACACACGTTTATGCAAATGCAACACCAAGAACCCGAGTGATATCAGGATAAGTGGACGCAATAGGTCTTGTAATACGTTAGTGTTCCACATAACTATAAATCACAGTGAGAAGATAAAGAAGAACTGAGTTATCCAAAGTATCAACAATAAACCTTAGTTATAACATAATCACCAGAGTTACGATTATATCTGTTCTAGACTCAGTGACTCTCATCAGAGTATTAAATAAAATACCTATTATCATTATGTATCAAATAATACCTAACATGTATGTTTAAGTTAAGTGTTAACCTCACCAATTATATCACAACGATTCACTATATCCTTGTAACATTGAGTTCCTGTAAGTTAAAGATAAGAATTAACCCGAACATAGTCTCAAGGAAGTTGAAGGAAAAGCAAACAAGCATCCACTGGGGTAATGTTCTTAAGGCTGAAAAGCATGGAGTATCTAACAGCAGTGGAAAATTGTCTCCCCCTCCCTCGAGAATACAACGAGCCCTGTTGTGTTCCCTCTGACGTCCGGATCCTGAAGTCCTGACCAGCGAATCTACGTTCCACGTCGGCCGGACTTACTCTCGAACCACTACCCTCCTATATTACCCTAAGTGTCTCTGAGTATCTTACGTTGTGATTATTGTTGTGAAGGTAAGGTAGAATATATGAATATTCCTGTGTTAAACTCTATATAGATCTGTGCTCAAGATCCTTAATTATTGCGTATGTGTTAATCCTTCAAAACTTATATTTATTGTTATATAGATCTGTGTCCATGATCTAGTGTTAAAATTCTATCTATAACTCTCCGAGAACGTACTACGCATACGTTACATACTCGTGTTAATTAATCACTTAGCCGAATACTCACAGATTTTCCTTGTGTATGTCCATTCTATTATGTATTTAGCAAGTCGAAGTTGAAGTGTATTCCGTGTATTTATTCCCCTCTTAAATAATACTTTTACCTAGAACCTATGCTCAATTTCATATTCTTTCTATCTCAGTCCCCCCTTTTCAAGAACTTTTATTGCTGATTATTCAAATATAATATCTTCGAGAAGCTTTGAATTACGCTTAGTTGCATTAAGTGTTTACTTGTTTATTGTATGAACAATATATTCGTTCATTCCATTATTGATGTAGATAACCTTGATTCACCTCGTTTAGGAATTCTAGTCATGTATAGATCTGTTATCTAATTATTCATCATCTCGAATACAACGCCAATTTGTTCTGTATTCCATATAGGAATCTGTTAACTCGTTCAGACCTCCTTTATACCTTATCAGGTATTTCCATCTAAGTACAACTTCGTCGTGTATGCCATTTTATATTATTATTATTATATTAATTACTAGTACACGCTATTTTATTTACGCGTTGCTCTATTTTCGTTAACCACTTTATTTGCGTTAACTGTTATATTGACTGATTCAGTTCAAGGGATATTAAATCTTTGATTATTCATCAGTAGAGGTAAATTATTAAATCTGAATTCCTCGACCCGAGAGATTATAATCGCATATAATCGTTGATTAATTATATGTTCATATTATAATGTTCTCATCATAATCCAAGTATATAATAAATTGTAAAAACAATTCTACGTCCGTATCCTTTTAACTTCAGTTGATTACTCCAAATACTTAGAATAAGATCGCACTAACTGTGAATATTATTTTCATCACCGCAGTACATTGAATGACCTAAGTGACCTACCTGTTTAGTTTTATCTATACGCGGTAGTCTTTAAACTACCTGCGCGCCTCTCGCCACCCGTCAGTGAGCGTTGAACTAGAAATCCTCATGTGTTCCCCCTTTTGCTCAGGCCTTATTATTAATACGTGTTTGGAGATTTCATCTTACCTTTAATTAACCCTTTCACACATTTATGACGCAGAGGTTGAAAAATTAATAATAAGAACTAGAGTTCTCTCACTCTTATAATTACCTCTCCAAAATTAGTTTTCTGCCCACAGCTAACTCAAAGACACCTGCAGAGGTTGAAGTAACCAAACTAAAGGTATCTACATACCCCTGATGGGAACAAAGGCTTTAAAGTATCCCCAATAGGCTCAAAATCGCGTCATATGTCGGAGAGGGTTAACATATTAAGACTACTATACGTTAGACACTCAACTCACATACATATTATTATCAAGGGTTGTTTCTATATGTAACCGTGTCAATTTTATAATTGCATATTTCCCTTATAATACTATCATATTATTTCTGTTACTATTGATGTTGAGTAGAGACTGTTACATATGTTATATGTATTCCATTGCCTACTTGCTATTGCTTATAATAGTTAAGTTAACTCTCAGTCCATACTTCAGATCTTGTCATACTCGTGATTTCCATATTAATCTGATTTTGTCACGCATTGAAGATTCTCTTACTATGGACAAATAATAGTTAAGAAATCATACCTATATTTACATGCAAATTGAATAAACAAGAAGTGTATAATAATATTAACATGTGTGTATTTATTGTTTTCTGTAGAACCTGATTGAGTACCTAATTGTGAATAAGAATGTGTTAGATGTGTTCCTGTTGAGGATATTTTGAGTCTATAAGTTCATAATTGGATTTTAGTAAGTACCATATAACGGGCTAAAATATATTATAACCCGACATATATATATATATATATATATGGTCTTTTCAAAGCCACGGGCATCCACCCTTCTCCTCACATAGGCTACACCCAAGATACACCCCTAACCCCCCTACACACCCTCCAGCTACGCTACATACCCCCTCCCCCCAACCACACACACAAACACATACACCCCAAAGGGCCCAGACAAAGCTTGTATATCCCCAGTGCTGCTTTAGTAAACATCGCCAACAACATCCCTGGGAGGAAACTGCTCTTAACTGTATTACGAGTGCTTGCAAGGAATACCTGGAAAACCTGCATTATTTCTCCAATAAAATGTTATCAATATACGTTAAACTTCCTCGTTCAATGATTTCATAGGCTAATGCAATATCTTATAATGTTTTGCAAGAATTGTCTTGTTCTGTTTCTATACATCTAAGCAGTTTAGAAATATTTCTTTTTTCAAAGATGTCATGGCATAACAAAATATATTAGAGTAAACTTTTTCACGGCGGCGGCAACGTAGCCTCCCATTTCACTCCCTCACAACACCACCTTCTCACTGGCTAACCGTCAAATAATAAATCACTGACGCAGAAAAAAGAATATATATATAGACAATTTTCTACTTAGAATTGCATAATCTTACAGTCCTGCAAGTATTTGTCATAACTTACGTGACACCCTACACATACATATATATATATATATATATATATATACTGTATATATTTATATATATATATATATATATATATATATATATATATATATATATATATATATTGTTACGTATCTTGATCCTCAAGTGGTTAACTTGATGAATCTAGATAGCACAGAGATATATATTAAGGTATCAGTCAGCTGAAGGCAAAACAAAAGTAAAATCTAAATAACATAAATTCCTGTTGTTGCTTCCTTTCCTTTTGGATCTTAGGACTTGGTATCCTTTATTGACTGATACTCTTTAATTATGAAAAATACTGAAACTAATTAAAGTCATGTAGTATTTATAAAGAATTATTATTTAACCGAAGCTTAGTAGGCTATGGTTATGAACCGAATAAGTTATAGCTAAAGAAGGACTATTAAATTTATAAAAAGTCTTGAAAGATAAATATTAAAGTAAGAATATTTCTGTCTCTTACCCTTTTTGAAATGAATAGATAGTTTTCTTATATGTCCTTTTATTTATATTTAATGTAATTATTCTTGGTTCTTGTCTTACGTTAATAGTATTATATTATTATTATCATCAGGAGTAATATCAAAGTCACATAAAAAGTTAGATATATATTTAATAATTAGTTAAATTATTTCTTAACCACGTAACATTGAGGTTTGATTATGAGTAAATAAAGTTACAGGATCGTTTCATAGATTCGATTCAGGTCTCACTCAAATAATATGAAAAGCAAAATATAATATTTTGAAGCAAAAGAATTTTCTTCAGCTTAGGAAATCACTATAAGTAATATTAACACAGCCATGTTAGTCTAAGGCGATATTACTAATACGAGACAATAGCATCACCGTACTAAGCACCATTAAGCACTGTAAGCTTAATTCAAAGAAAATGAAAGAACTCGTAAGTATTAATATAAAACAATAGTATTACTTTCATCATAACCCAATTACTTAAAGAGTTGCTTTAGTCCACAAGTTAGTCAACTAAAATAGTTAAGTACATAATAATAGCGTTAACGTTAATTCCCAATCAAATAGTTACGTACATAATAGTAGCGTTAACGTTAATTCGCAATTAAATAGTTAAACACATAATAGTAGTGTTCACGTTAATTCCCAATTAAATAGTTAAACACATAATAGTAGTGTTCACGTTAATTCCCAATTAAATAGTTAAACACATAATAGTAGTGTTCACGTTAATTCCCAATTAAATAGTTAAACACATTACACACATTAAACACATCACGTTAATTCCCAATCACATATCTCACTAACCAACATAACGTAAGTGTTTACACCGAACACACTTAACACACATTTATATAATCTGACTGACAGTCACAATCCCATTATAATACTTCACCCCGTCTTCCTCCAGCTGCAAGTTCACCTTCCCCAACTCCAAATGAGACTGATTTGAATGCCCACAACTCGGGTCTTATATACCAAACAATGATGGTGTAGGAACGAATCAGGAGGCGAGTGATGGTGCGCGCTCCAATCATAGCTCCTCGAATCACATAACAGGTGTGTCGTCCACTCACAGCTCCTGGCGTCGATCATACGTCATAGCATCGGTCATCGAGGTGTGAAGGCTAGCATGCTGGTATGGGGCGAGATGGTTATGGGGCGAGATGGTTTGCCCACTCGCTCGTTCGCTCGCTAGTCTGCTTCACCACTTGAGTAGTTTGGCTCCTTGAACTCTAATTCTAACTCTTAAATTAACATACAGGGCTCCGTATGTCAGACCTCCCCCCTAGAAAAGAGTTTAAGGAGTATAGTACATAATATTAAACATAATACATAAATAGATTCACCACCAGATTGGCAACAGCAAGATTATAAATGAGGATATAAGAAGGATATCACCCAAAGTAGGCAACGTCTCCAGGTACCACATCAGAACATAGCCGGAACGTAGCTGGAGCGTTATTCGAACTGCAAGGCATTATCTCACAGCTGAAGGCTTAAAAGCGCACTACAAAAGCATGATATTTACCTCGCTACAAGGGAGAGCTAATTGCCAAAATCCTCTCATTAAATTAAACTTACTGCTGTATGAGGCCAACCTGGTAAATGCAATCTTTGATCCGTGGCAGTGGGTAGGTATCGTTCTTTGTGACAGCATTGACTTGCCTATAGCCCCTACAAAACCAATGGCTCCCGTCTGGCTTCGGCACAAGTATGACCGGACTACTCCACTGGCTGAAGGCCCTTGTGATCAGCTGGTTTGAAAAAATTAAGTCAAGCTCGACCTGCAGTATACTCCTGCGTTGTGGTGAGACACGGTAGGGGATAGTTTAATGGGAGTTGCATCCCCTACGTCGATGTCGTGCACGGCCAAAGAAGTGAGCCCTGGAGTATCACGGAACACATTGGGAGACTGAGATAAAACAGAGATTAGTTGGTTCGCTTGATCAGAGGGAAGATGACATAGTTTAAATGGTAGTTCCCTCAAAGCCACTGAATTATACTGAAAGTTGGATAGGCTACATGACAAGTCAAAGTCTGCATGGATACCTTCAGGCTCTGGAACAGTCTGTTGCGGGTCAGTAAGAGAACTGAAGACTTTGTCAGCACCAGGCTGCTCACAGGTCCTGACATTCACTGCCACAGTGGGAGAATCTGGAGGAGAGGAATCAGGGGACCTATGGTAGGGTTTCAACATATTTATATGGAATACTTGCGTGGGCTTTCTCCTGTCTGGGGTAGTTACTAGATAATCGGTAATGCTCACCCTCCGAATGATCTTATATGGGCCCCTGAACTTGGCAGATAAAGGT
Source organism: Paralithodes platypus (assembly GCA_032716605.1). Lineage (NCBI taxonomy): Eukaryota > Metazoa > Arthropoda > Malacostraca > Decapoda > Lithodidae > Paralithodes > Paralithodes platypus. The sequence continues at coordinate 13,994,145 of CM064547.1, read as the reverse complement.
TGGCCAAAAACTAGCTCATTAGGGGAAAAATCCAGGGATTCAGTTGGAACCTCACGAGTAGCAAATAACAGAAAAGGTACCCCCTTATCCCACTCAACTCCGGTCTCTGTACAATACTTGCGTAACATTCCCTTTAATGTCTGATGATATCGTTCGAGAACCCCTGGACTCTCTGGGTGGTAGGTGCTAGACTTTACATGCTCGATACCCAACTCCTTCAGGGACTGCTGGAAAATGTTAGAGGTAAAATTAGTTCCTTGATCACTTTGCACCTCATGGGGGAAACCCATTCTGGTGAAAATTTGAGCAGTTCCTTGATTACAGTTGGAGCAGAGGTAGTCCTTAAGGGTATAGCCTCTGGGTAGCGAGTTGCCATGTCCATGATAGTTAATAAATAAATGTTACCTTGGGAAGTCTTAGGCAATGGGCCTACAATGTCCACTACCACCCGAGTAAAAGGATTCTCGAAAACGGGCAAGGGCACCAGAGGATGTACAGGCACCTTCTGATTGGGTTTTCCGGTCATCTGGCAAGTGTGACACACTCTACAACACTCCACTACATCTGCACGCATTCCTGGCCAGTAAAAGTGGGATCTGATTCGGTCTAGAGTTTTTCTCACACCTAGGTGTCCTGCCAATGGTATACAATGTGCCATTTCCATGATATCTTTACGACAAGGTTTGGGGACTACTACTTGATGGACGTCCCAAGCCCCGTCATCGATTGGTCTGTGTGGCGGTCTCCATCTTCGCCACAATACTCCTCCTTTGAGGTAGAAACATTCACCACCCTCCTGCTCACATTCCTCTTCACTCACGGACCTGGCAGCTAACTCCTTGCATTCACTATCATCTCTCTGTAGCTCTACCAGGCCACTAGGACAATTTGGAGGGGTTTCATAGTCATCGTTAGGGTCAAGATGAGCCATAAAGGTGTCAGATAAATCCACCTCAGTCACATCATCAGGCACAGTTGGAGCATCATTTACACTCTCATCATCCCTTTCATCAACTCTTACATTCGGTACATTTCTGTCTGAGGGAACTGCTACTTGAGACATTGAACGTGTGACAGCACACACAGGGAAAACAGTTGGCATCTCCTTTTCGAGCTCACCGGTTAGTGGCTCGTTAACAGGGGAAAGTGACAAAATGGGGTCTGGTCGGACCTTCTCACCTGCTACATCATTCCCCAAAAGGAGAGTTACCCCAGGCACAGGGATATCTTGGGACCTACACAAAGCTATGGTGGCCGCACCCTGTAGTAACTCACATTCAATTTCGCCTTTTACCAAGTATGCATAAAACTGGCCTCCAGCACCTCTCATTACAACTGGTTCGCCAGGTGGGCACTCAGTGTAAGGATTCACCATGAGGGTGCTAGTAGAACCTGTGTCTCTCAGAATTTTTACCTCATGCATGCAACCATTTAATCTCACGTTGCCAGATGAAATAAAGGGACGGTAACTGTCCTGCACTGATGGTGAAATTATTATTGGCTTAACCCTAGTGGGTTGCACCACACATGCTACTACACCCCTGTCTAGATGATTTACGTTAGCTGCTAGGTACTCCTTCTGTCGAGAGTCCTGCATTAAAGGAACTTTTGGTGCTAGGTACTCCTTCTGTCGGGAGTCCTGCATTACAGGCACATATGGAGTTTGAGATACGGCGGCAACTGTCTGCCCCGATCTCTCGGTTTTTTCCTTGGCCCAGCACTGATAAGCTAGGTGGCCTCTCATGCCACAAAAAGTACATACTTTAGGGGATACGGGAAAGTTCCCTCTTTGAGCATTACTATTAGTTTGGGGCCCACCTCTGTTACCATTGCCCTGAGTCGCATTTTTAGTTGGGGGAACATTTCTATTTTGGCTAACTGGGGAAGACGTTATAGGCTTGTGACTGGGTCGGTCAGATTTGTGATTGGGATACTTAAAATTAGAACTAGAATTATCGTAGGGCTTCTTCCCACGAAATTTGTTGTTGAGCACGTATGTGTCAGCCATGTCAGCAGCGTCGGCAAGACAATCTACCTTTTTCCCCTTTAAATGATAGGATACAGAAGAATCAATTTTCCATAGGAAATTTTCTAACAGGACCAACTCCTTCAGATCGTTGTAGCAAGTGACTTTCTTACTCTTGACCCAATGATTGAAAGTTTTAGTCATGGTCCTGGCAAATACCTTATGAGTTTCTTCTACTTTCTTCTGGTTTTTACGGAAAGATTGCCTGTAAGCCTCAGGCTGCAATTGATAGGTTTTTAGGATAGCTTCTTTGAGATTGTCATAATCCTGCCTAACTTCTGCTACTTCTGACAAATACGTGGCTCGAGCCTGCCCTGTCAAAACAGTTTGTAACATAAAAGGCCATTGATCTCTTGTCCACTTCATACCTCCAGCAACTTCCTCAAACAAAACAAAGAAATCCTGCACATTATCCTCAGTGAAAGGTGGAATGACACTAGTCATAGTCAATCCCAGAGGGGGAGCAATTACGGGAGCATTTGTATTGACATTTAGTTGAGCCGTACGATATTGATATTCACATTTTATGCTAGTTTCTTCGGTATTTGCATTTATTCTGGCTTCTTCTATTTTTAGTCTGGCTTGTTCGGCATCAGCATTTATTTTTTCATTCTGGCTAGTTCTAGTTCGAATATTTGATCACCGGTCAAACCAGGTGGCAATTGTATATCAAGTTGGCTAGGTTTACTAGGGATCCCACCAACTGCTCCGTCCTGCTGCCCGCCTTCTACAGGGAACAGGTGGGCTTTTATGGTCTGAGCCACCTCCACTTTAGACATGTTTGAGACAGTTAATTGGAGATGTGAGGCAAGCACTTTCAGTTCGGATTTTGACAGACAGTCAATATCAGGGGATGTGGGTTCTGATTCTATGAAAACTCGAGCATCTTCTTCATTAATTAGTTGAGGCATGATTAATATTTGGTTTTTAAGTAGTGAAACGTTAATGAAACTGAGTGAAACTGTATGAAACGAATCCTGGCGAGGTCGCCACTCTTCTGTTACGTATCTTGATCCTCAAGTGGTTAACTTGATGAATCTAGATAGCACAGAGATATATATTAAGGTATCAGTCAGCTGAAGGCAAAACAAAAGTAAAATCTAAATAACATAAATTCCTGTTGTTGCTTCCTTTCCTTTTGGATCTTAGGACTTGGTATCCTTTATTGACTGATACTCTTTAATTATGAAAAATACTGAACTAATTAAAGTCATGTAGTATTTATAAAGAATTATTATTTAACCGAAGCTTAGTAGGCTATGGTTATGAACCGAATAAGTTATAGCTAAAGAAGGACTATTAAATTTATAAAAAGTCTTGAAAGATAAATATTAAAGTAAGAATATTTCTGTCTCTTACCCTTTTTGAAATTAATAGATAGTTTCTTATATGTCCTTTTATTTATATTTAATGTAATTATTCTTGGTTCTTGTCTTACGTTAATAGTATTATATTATTATTATCATCAGGAGTAATATCAAAGTCACATAAAAAGTTAGATATATATTTAATAATTAGTTAAATTTATTTCTTAACCACGTAACATTGAGGTTTGATTATGAGTAAATAAAGTTACAGGATCGTTTCATAGATTCGATTCAGGTCTCACTCAAATAATATGAAAAGCAAAATATAATATTTGAAGCAAAAGAATGTTCTTCAGCTTAGGAAATCACTATAAGTAATATTAACACAGCCATGTTAGTCTAAGGCGATATTACTAATACGAGACAATAGCATCACCGTACTAAGCACCATTAAGCACTGTAAGCTTAATTCAAAGAAAATGAAAGAACTCGTAAGTATTAATATAAAACAATAGTATTACTTTCATCATAACCCAATTACTTAAAGAGTTGCTTTAGTCCACAAGTTAGTCAACTAAAATAGTTAAGTACATAATAATAGCGTTAACGTTAATTCCCAATCAAATAGTTACGTACATAATAGTAGCGTTAACGTTAATTCGCAATTAAATAGTTAAACACATAATAGTAGTGTTCACGTTAATTCCCAATTAAATAGTTAAACACATAATAGTAGTTCACGTTAATTCCCAATTAAATAGTTAAACACATTACACACATTAAACACATCACGTTAATTCCCAATCACATATCTCACTAACCAACATAACGTAAGTGTTTACACCGAACACACTTAACACACATTTATATAATCTGACTGACAGTCACAATCCCATTATAATACTTCACCCCGTCTTCCTCCAGCTGCAAGTTCACCTTCCCCAACTCCAAATGAGACTGATTTGAATGCCCACAACTCGGGTCTTATATACCAAACAATGATGGTGTAGGAACGAATCAGGAGGCGAGTGATGGTGCGCGCTCCAATCATAGCTCCTCGAATCACATAACAGGTGTGTCGTCCACTCACAGCTCCTGGCGTCGATCATACGTCATAGCATCGGTCATCGAGGTGTGAAGGCTAGCATGCTGGTATGGGGCGAGATGGTTATGGGGCGAGATGGTTTGCCCACTCGCTCGTTCGCTCGCTAGTCTGCTTCACCACTTGGGTAGTTTGGCTCCTTGAACTCTAATTCTAACTCTTAAATTAACATACAGGGCTCCGTATGTCAGAATATATATATCTATATGCTCAGGCCCAATCCCCATTTTGGGGGTAGCCGACTCAAGACAGAGCAAGAACAGGGAAAACACAAAAACAACATAAACAAATAAATAAACACAGATAAAAAACACAAACTCACACACATCCAGGTCACCCAGGAGAAGACCCAGAGACCAGGGTTACCAAGGTCGCTCCAGCACTCCCCCGGCCCCTGACCACCCGGAGAGGTTCCGATCTCGGCAGGCAGACATGCAGCGGAGCCAAAGCCACAAGCCCTCCCACCACACTTCCAGGCACACCCTTCATATTAATCGTCCCCCCGGGCCAGGCGCCTGATGGACTATTATCTAGTCGAACTTGCGCCCGACCCCTTACTCCAAATGACCACCTGTTCACTCAACTATTCACAAGCATTCTCCATTCACTCCTGTCCACCACCACTTCCCCTGCCTGATCTATAGTCATTCCTCTATCATCCAAAGCCTTTCTTACACAGTCTCTCCATCTCAATGGGGGTCTTCCTGCCCTTCTATCTCCCCTTGTACCTGACTCACATATTCTCTTTGTAAGCCTTTCATCTCCCATTCGTTCAACATGACCATACCAGCTCAGCACCCTTCTGTCCACTCTGGCTGACAAATGTTCCTGCTGCCCCACTCTCCTACGTATCTCTTCATTCCTCAAT